>CM077244.1:33896994-33912866 GCA_039654775.1 Spinibarbus caldwelli
TGCTGGTTCTGCTTGTATGCATTGCTCACAGTCTTTCTTACCAGGAACTCTGCATGTGTTGATAAAGGTTATCATTTGTCGTTCTACTGCTTGTACCTCTGCATTTTCCCATTTCCGCTTTGAAGTATTGGAAGAACCTACAAAATAAATAAAGTTATAAATAATTATAAATAAAAATAAATAAACATTTATTTATAAATATTAAAAATTAATTAATTAATTCCAATTACTTTCACAGTAACACAATAGCTAAATGTATTTCTAAAGTTTTTAACGTAGTTAATTAATGTTACATGAGGCATCTTAGTAATCTACCAGTCAATTTAATAAAGCAAGTATGTCAAATATTTTATATGCTGAACCTTATGGGTCAGTTTAATATATAAATGTTAAAAATTAAACTGCATATACAGTTGTGCTAATAAGTTTACATACCCATTTCAGAATATGCAAAATATTAATAATTTTAACAATATAAGAGGGATCATGAAAAAAGGTTATTTCTTTTATTTAGTACTGTCTTGAATTTCATATTACAGATGTTTATGTATTCTCCACAAGACAAAATAATTGAATTTATAAAAATGACCACATTCATATGTTTACATATCCTTGAACCTTGAATACCCTCATGATCTATGTCTGTTTTTTTTTGGTTTTGTGGTCGTTGTTCATGAGTGCCTTGTTGGTCCAGAGCAGCCCGCTGGTTTTCCAACATCTTCAGCATATTTGACCCTTTCCAACAGTAACTGTATGACTTTGTCATCTATCTTTCACACTGAGGACAACTGAGGAAAACTTTTAACAATACTCTAGAAGGGGGGCAGGGGCTGTAAACTTTTTAATTTGGATAATCAGGGTAAACTGTACATGTAAGTACAGTTAATTGGAAACATGTAAGTATTTATGTAGATTCTGAAGTGCACTACTAAATGAAAAAAAAGTTTTCTTTTTCTTTTTTTTTAAAGAAAAACTTACACATCATCATCATCATCCTACTCAAAGTTTACACCCTCTTGCTTTTAAAGCATTGTGTGTCCTTCTGGAGCAACGGTAATGTTTTCACCTTTTGTAATAGTTGTGTATGAGTCCCTCAGTTGTCCTCAGTGTGAAAGATAGATCTCAAAACCATACAGTTACTGTTAGAAAGGGGTCAAATATGCAGAAGATGCTGGAAAACCAAAGAATGAACAGCGGGCTGCTCTGGACCAACAAGGCACTCATGAACAACGACCACAAAACCAAAAAAAACAGACATAGATCAGGGCAACTACAGAAGTGGACACAGCACAGGGTGCTGATAAAGAGGTTGTATCGGTGGTAGATGCGACAGAAGATGACTGTGAGAGCTTAAAAATATAATTGGAATAAAAATATAAGAACTCAAAGCAAAAGCACCAAGCAAATATAATATAAATTAATAATAAAATAATTAACTGTTAATGGACTTAGGAGTAAATCATACAGTAGTTCAGGGACAGGCACCGTCGGCCCTGGAGTGCTAATTTCCTGCAGAGTTTAGGTCCAACCCTGAAAAAACCTCACCTGCCCGTAGCCCTTGTGATGATAAAGAGCATGTGTTTGATTTGGGGTGGAGCTAAACTCTGTAGGACAGCGGCACTCCAGGACCGACGTTGCCTACCCCTGCAGTAGTGATATGACCATTTCACATTTTACTCACCAAGCAATCTTTCTGTGATGGCTGTTTGGCGGTCTTATTGTGCTCCTTTTGAATTTCTTTCAATAATCTTGACTGAGACAGCTTCTGTAGACATATAAGGAGTTATTTAGCTTAACACCGTGTCCTAACTACACGCGACACCGCGACATGCGATAAAAGGTATCTTTTTCATGTTAATCTGAGTTTTTGTCCTAACTAGCCATGACGGCGACACACAAAATTTCTAATTTAGAAACGGTTTCTATTTCTGTGACATTGCAGCTGGAACAACAACATACAAACTATATGACAGTAGATAATCTCAGGTGATTATGTGCTTTATTCAAAGTTAAACGTGTCTAATATGAGTTTATCATTTTGTGCTTCCTTATAGCCATACTGAAAGCAACAACAGATAATTTTCCTCAGATCTTGAAAATAAATTAAAGCAAAGATGACCGTTAAAACTGTGAACTCAATGTGAAACGAGTGTATTCCATAAATGATGTCAAAAACGTTTGATATTTATGAATTAGATTATAAACGTATCCATTTCGTTGCGAGTGCAGTGCGCTTCCAGAGAGCTACATTAATAGGTAGTTGCTGCATGCTTGAGATGGTTACCTGTTTATTTCCTGATGTTCTTGCTTTGTCTGACTGTTCTGGCTCAGCTTTCTTATGTGGACCATTGCTGTTCTCCTTGTCCAAGTCAGGTGAGGAAACAGAAGCAGCGTGATGGGACTGAATGCCAAAAAAGAAATCAGTGAATATCAAAATCAGAAATATTTTTAAAAGATAGAAAAACTAGTACAGGTTCATTCCTCTAGCTGTCCTACAGTAACTTTATTTATCACTCCTTTCCTTCTGACAAAACCCAGACTCTGTACTCACACACGTCAGTATCCTTATGTTCAGAAAGTCAAGAATACAGAATATTGATAAAGAGGTTTTAAATGGACTTGCCGATTTCTGCGGACCCAAACTGCTGGCTAACTTTTTATCAGTGGATTCTTCTGATGCTTGATTCAAAGACTTGAAAAATATAAAAAACTTAGTAACTAAATAGAATGAGAGTAAAGGGTAATCATGAATTATTAATAAAGATTTTTAGCAATCTTGAAAGTACCTTGACTCGCCACGGCCAGTCTGAGTCTCCATAATTGTAGGTGATTTCTTCCCCTGGTAGAATATCTCGTACAGCGAAGAGACACAGGTGAGGTTTTCCGTTTACTTCAACGGTCCTCATTTTGCAAGTAGGATTTTTGTGCTCATCATTTACAAGTCTTCCCAAGGACCTGTCTTCTTTAGATGCATCCATGCTATAAATACATAAAAATACCACTAAGCATAAGACAATATTTGAATTTTATATATGTACGACACATAGGGCTGAAACTATCCATTCACTTGCTCGATTATGTTGACTATGAAAATAAGAATACAATCGTTAAGGTAACCGTAGTGATGTATCAAAGATGGCGATGTCCATAACACTGCGAGTTTTTTTTCTCAATTAAAAGTGTATTATTACATGAATTAGTCGAATTGAAGCACAAGTTCATCAGTCATATTTTTACAGAGCCTACAACAACTTTAAATGCTTTGTAATGCCGAGTTCACACTGCACGATTTTCAAAGACGTCGCATCACTGTTGTTTTCAAAGGGGCGGTAAAAGTACACATTTTTTTTTGCGGGGTTCTCCTGGTACAATTCACATTCCAGGGGTTAAATGTCACGTTATTGGGGTCGCTTCAACCTGCAAATATGAAAAACAACCGGCGACAACCGCGGACTTGGCAACACTGGTCTGCAAACTACGTTTCATATAACTCCTCCCCGAACCTCGTTGCCCTGTAGGTCATCGTAGATGTGTTTTTCAGTCAGAACTCATTTCACACAGCAGGATTCTGAATCGCTGACAGGACCAGATATTTAGCATGACATATTTCAAGGGTGTTGCCACGTGTCGGCGATTCTCTCAGATCGCATCTTTGATAATTCACACTGTGTGATTGTCACTCGTGTGAACGAGCACTGATTTGCCTCCGATTTCAGGCATTTGTCGGCAATTTCACAAAACCTGTCGGCGACTGAAAAACAGGGCTAAAATCGTGCAGTGTGAACTCGGCATAACTGAGCGGAGAGCGTTTGTTTGAACCACACACCTCACCCACAGCAGCTCTGGCGGATCTTCAGATAAAAGCAAATAATGTCCCTGTGAGTACATTGTGCATTCCATGCAAAAAGACTTATTTTTATGGTCAGTGTAATCGATTAAGTCAATGTGTCGTTTCTACCCTAAAGACTCGTACAGTTGTTTTTTTCTTGTCTGTTAGGTCATCTTTATCAAACTTTTTCTTGCCGTAAAAATGCGCGTGGCCATTTGTAAATTCTATGGGTCTAGCTTCCGGTCTCATCTGCGTCCAGCTATTTTTAGCAGTACAAAACAGTTCATTTTGCTGCTTGATATCGAAAATTGGTGTGTCATATTATTTAAATGTATAATCTTAATTATGAACACACTGGTTTGTGGTGCAAACGGTTTTACCATTTACCGCATGTTGTTATTCTCCTCGTTATTTACCTATAGCGGCTAATGAACCAGAAGTCTCACCCATAGGCTTACATCTGTGTTGAAGAAAAAGGTGGATAAGTGGTTCTTAACTCCAGGCCTGGTGATCCATCGCTCTGCACATTTTATATGTCTCCTTTTTTAAAGGGGTCATATGATGCGATTTCTATTTTTTCTTTTCTTTAGTGTGTTATGTAGCTGTTTGTGTATGTATAAGATCTGCAGAGTTACAAAGCTCAAAGTCTCCCACAAAAGGATTTATTCTATCTAAAAGAGAAGGCTGATCCAGACCGGGCTAAAACGGCTCGTTCAAACATGCCCACACGTCTACGTCACGATGTGGTAATATTTGCAAAATGCAGCCCAAATGTTCACGCAAAGAAAGAAGGCGTGGTTTCAGTAACCGCAGTAGTGTTGATGCAGCCATGTCAGGGAGACGCTGTGTGTTTCTGTGCGAAAGCTAAGCACTTTATTTGGCCTTCCGAAAGTAGATGCAGTTGGGAATCATTACAACAGAACAGGGCAATTTCATGCAAAAGTCATCCTTACCATGAATAAATAAAGTTTTTACCAAAAGAATAAAACCCTGTTTAACTTGTGCATTTAGGTCTGTATTTTACTGCATTATCATGCTTTAATATAAATTTGAAGGAAATCGCTGTTTATCCACTATATATGAAGGGTGCACCTAAAGTAAAATTACATTTTCATTCGACTGTATTTCATGTTTTCAAATGAGATATCAAAGACTGCCCATTTTTTCATTTGTGTCAACAGTAAGTATTTTGTAGAATGGAGGCCTGTCTGAAAAGTAAATTAACTCACGTTGTCTAAACAGAGATGATTTTTGGATTTATAAGGGCTAGATTTAAGAGGTTAGGACGCTTCAGTGCTGTGTCACGTCCGTAACATTTTAAAGATTAAGTTTATATCATATAATTAATGCAATTAACTTGAAACTTTCTGTACAAAGCCAACTCATGGCCATGCTAATTATGATCAACAGCTCATCTCTATTCTTTGCTCTTATCAACCATATAATGCGTTACGGACGTGACCGTTATGGACATTTCATATTAAATTTTATGCATACTGGCACGCATGTTTACCTCATTGCTGATGACTGATAGTCTACTGTGTAGGTCTATACTGATCTGTTTCAGGCTTGCCGTGTCATAACATTTTACAAATTAATTCATTCTAACATTTTAGAAATTGCATTCATTTAAATTGCATTCGAAAACGTTGCAGAGATTTAAACTGCATTTGCTGTGCGGGTCAGAAATGCACAGACGGACTGAAGGACAAACCGCCAAAACTTTTTCAAATGTCAATGTTCATTGTCAATATTATCTTCTTTAAACCTTTTATGTGTTTCAAATAACTTGTCACTATCTGCGCTGCATTCATGCAGAGGGCAAGATTTTGCATGTTCAGCGCACATGCTGCTGAGTGAGACGCGCAAGAGTGCTGTGGAGTAACATCATTCATTCTTATGTCTAAATATTTTTTTCTTCATTACATATCTTGTTTGGTTTTATTTTTTATTCTCATTGCATGTTAAAAATAATTCACTATGTTATACACTATACAAAAATATACAATATACACTCACTGGCCACTTTATTAGGTACACCTTGCTAGTACCGGGTTGGACCCCCTTTTGCCTTCAGAACTGCCTTAATTCTTCATGGTATAGATTCAACAAGGTGTTGGAAACAATCCTCAGAGATTTTGGTCCATATTGACATGATCGCATCACGCAGTTGCTGCAGATTTGTCGGCTGCACATCCATGATGCGAATCTCCCGTTCCACCACATCCCAAAGGTGCTCTACTGGATTGAGATCTGGTGACTGTGGAGGCCATTTGAGTAAAGTGAACTCATTGTCATGTTCAAGAAACCAGTCTGAGATGATTTGAGCTTTGTGACGTGGTGCATTATCCTGCTGGAAGTAGCCATCAGAAGATGGGTACACTGTAGACATAAAGGGATGGACATGGTCAGCGACAATACTCAGGTAGGCTGTGGAGTTTAAACGATGCTCAATTGGTACTAAGGGGCCCAAAGTGTGCCAAGAAAATATCCCCCACACCATTACACCACCACCACCAGCCTGAACCGTTGAAACAAGGCAGGATGGATCCATGCTTTCATGTTCTTTACGCCAAATTCTGACCCTACCATCTGAATGTCGCAGCAGAAATCGAGACTCATCAGACCAGGCAACGCTTTTTCAATCTTCTATTGTCCAATTTTGGTGAGCCTGTGTGAATTGTAGCCTCCGTGTCCTGTTCTTAACTGACAGGAGCGGCACCCGGTGTGGTCTTCTGCTGCTGTAGTCCATCTGCTTCAGGGTTCGATGTGTTGTGCATTCAGAGATGCTATTCTGCATACCTTGGTTGTAACGAGTGGTTATTTGAGTTACTGTTGCCTTTCTATCATCTCTAACCAGTCTGCCCATTCTCCTCTGACCTCTGACATCAACAAGGCATTTTCGTCCACACAACTGCCGCTCACTGGATATTTTCTCTTTTTCTGGCCATTCTCTGTAAACCCTAGAGATGGTTGTGCGTGAAAATCCCAGTAGATCAGCAGTTTTTGAAATACTCAGACCAGCCCGTCTGGCACCAACAACCATTCCACATTCAAAGTCACTTAAATCCCCTTTCTTCCCCATTCTGATGCTCGATTTGAACTTCAGCAAGTCATCTTCACCACATCTAGATGCCTAAATGCATTGAGTTGCTGCCATGTGATTGGCTGATTAGCAATTTGTGTTACCAAGCAATTGAACAAGTGTACCTAATAAAGTGGCCAGTGAGTGTATATTCCGCATATTTAACTTTGTATCTTTATCATTTAATGCATAAGCGATGTATTAAATCAAGTTTATGACTGCGACAATTGCCAGCCCTTCTCCATTCGGTAGATATTGTTGCTTCTGGTTTGTGGATTGTAAATCTACTGTAGTCTACGGACACTTCATATTAAATTATATGCATACGCACGTTTGCCTTGTTGCTGATGACTGATAAAGGTCTACTGCTGTGTCAGGTTTACCGTATCATAACATTTTAGAAATGCATTCATTCTAATAACATTTTAGAAATTGCATTCTCAGCGAGAGCTTAGCGGAGATACCCTAAGCATTCACAGGCGGACTGCATGACAGCTCGCCAAAAATATTTTAAATGTCTTTCATTGTTAATATTATCTTGTTTAAACATTTTGTGTGTTTCAAATAACTCTTGTCGCTATCTGTGCTGCATGCAGAGTGCAAGATTTTGCATGTTTAGTGTACAAGCTGTGGGGTTATCATTTATTTATTCTTTTTTTTTTTTTTGTCTAAATTTTTTTTCCCTTTTACACATCTTGTTTGGTTTAATTTCGTATCATTGCATAGTAAAATGATTCACTTTGCAGATGCAAAACGTGAATCTGCAGTCAATTCGCAGTCTATTTTGTAAATATTTGTACAATAGGCCTATTATATATTTAGAATATTTTACTTAACCCGTTTTGTATCTTAGTTATTTAATGCATAAGTAAGTCTTTAAAACTAATTTTTTCAGCGGCATCTGTTTAATCTTGATCAACAATATGATAAACGAATTGGAGCAGCGTTGGTCAGTTAGATCATTTTAAAATGTCAAATAGCTTTCAATTTATAGATTATAACTGCACCTGTCTCGGATGTAGACTGGTGAGGATTTGTTTTAATGTGGATTCCAAACTCTAGCATTAACCTATAGGCTATAAATGTGCTTTTAGCCCGTGTTCAAGTGTTTGTGCGGAATATCAATGCGGATGAAAGGGAGGCACCCACGCGATAACTTGCATTTTTTTTCCTGATAATGAAACAACTTAAAATCAATTAGAAACTGATTTTATGTAAATTCATAATAACAACAAAACGTTATTTTGAATTCAAAAACAAACAGTATGCGCTTTCTGCCACCTCTGTGTGGAGCGCATCTCCAAAAAGAACCAAAACTCAGCACGTGTGTCTCACATAGAGAAATATATCTATAGAAATTTTGAAATGTCTACTTTTAAATGAACCAATTAAAAACTAAATTAAATACTCCCTGATTACATATGAAGGTTGCATTTCTCTCTAAAGGCGTGTCAGTAGGCTACTGTGGAGATGAGAGTCAGCACTGTGAATTTCATCTTGCAGCCGACAAGAAAACATTAGTTTATTAATAAATAATTAAAATGTCTCCTTTTTCTACACATTAATAATCATTAGGCTACTTTTGCCTGTGCTTTTTTGGCAAACTTTATAAGTGTGCTTGAGCGTGGAATATATTGAAGCTCATTATGGATTAGTAGGCCTATTGATTTAATATAAATGCGTGATTAGTTGAATAGCCTAATGGCTTAAATGAACTACTAGTTAACTAGAAAAATCTTTAGTGGGGGGCACCTCTATTAAATACCCACTAGACATCCCTGTTAAAGTTTTTAAAGCATTTTTATAGGCGTTTTCATAGTCGGATAAATTCCGCTTTCAGAACGGTCACATCTGTAACGGAGAGATGTCACGTCCGTAACATTGATTTTTCCTGTGAAACACAAAATGAAAATTTAAACAAAATTGATATTTTATGCTTTGTAAATAGTAGGGGTGTCAACGTTAATGCGTTTTAATGCATGCGATTGATCTAAATTTAACGCGTTAATATTTTTTTAACGCAAATTAATCATGTGATAATGCTTGACCCCAACTTCTTCCCATCATCGCAGCGCAGAAGGTTATCTATCATTGTGTGCTGAGGGACAGTGAACCAGTGTTGCCAGGGTAGCGGCACAATTGGGCTATTTTGAAAATACAGTCGCGGGAAAAATTACAGAGCCGCGGGTTGCGTTTTTTTTTGGGCTGTTTTTATAATGTACCGCGGCTGCCCAAAGTGTATATAGACAAATGAAAATTAAAATAGATCCTTTTACTAATGTGTATTATAGTTGCAATGTATCCCTGGCAATTTAAGAACTGAGAGGCGGTTGTAACATCACAAACAACGTGAGTTTCAGCCAGAGCATACAACACAGCAGAAATAAACATGACTACAGCCACTATAGATTATACAAGATAATAAACACACGATTACGATAGGATATGGTTTGTATGTGATTTTCTTGAGATGAATGTGTACATTTGAAATGCTAATTTGTGCAGCAATATAAAAGGCTATAAAGAGCATATTTTAACAACAGTAAACAACCAAATTCGACGTGTGAACGTAAAAGGAAGTTATTACAAACACTCGATGGAGGTTTGAAGTGAGTTCTGAGTAAAAGTGTACTATTAATCTCATAAATTGTCTACTGAAGCATGATGCTAATGTTAGCGCTAATGCACCTGCAGAACAGGTCCAATTCTTCTTCATAATGCATTTTGTCATAATACTTCACGTAAGGTCGCAAGAAAATGTTTTGTTGTATTTATTTAGAAATACTTTTGATAATAGTTGGGTAAATGTAAACTGGGATTGAAGTGATGTGGCTTGGTAAACGTTTTATTGTCAGTATAAAGGCTGATAATGGCTGAATAAAAAGAAATGAATAATGATAAAAGAATAATAAGGATTATGTCTCATACCTGGCGGAAGTGTGAAAGGTTCTGTTTTCTTAAACTAGTTTGTTATGCATTTCATTTCAACACATTTACAGGTAAATCCTAGTATTTTAAATGTGCGATTAATCATGATTAATCACAGTCCATGACTGTGATTAACGCGATTAAATTTTTTAATCGATTGACAGCACTAGTAAATAGCCAACCCTTCTCCATTCGGCAGATATTTTTGCTTCTGGTTTGTGCATTGTAATTCGCAGAAAGTTTACAAAATATTATGTCTCCCAGAAACTCGTGTTATTTGTGGTCACGTCTGTAACGCATGTGTTTTTCCCTCATTTAAAATATAAAACAGGTCTATAGGCTGATACTTTTCTGATGTCTGGACTCTATTTTAAGGGGTTTAGAAAAATATATTGGAATACATTGGAAAATTATAAATATAATTTATGAGAATTTATATTTCAGGTTTTGGTGGAATTGCCCAACAGCACAACTCAAATGTTTGAATTTGTGTAACGCATTTTATGGATGACAGTTTTGTGAATTCCGACTTTGCTCTGACAATCTGGCGCTTCTGAATCAGCGTCTGGAAGTATGCTTTGTTATTAGTTTAAGTATTTGCTACTGACTGTTCAAATGCGGAGTTTTGCACCGTGTTGAGTAACACGTCTTGTGTGTGTGTGAGAGAGAGAGAGACAGAGTCACATCACAGTGGAGTCAGCTGTCTTAACCACAGCTTGTGTAACGTTACTGTAAATACATACGAGCATCATCACGGTGTCTGTCACACGACTCTGTTCCTCTTTCGGGCTTGAACTGATGGTAAAACTAAGAACATTATTAACTGTCTTTATATTTACTTTGAAAGCTGAAACTCGCGATTATGGTAAGGGGCGTTACATTTCCAACACGTGCTTGTGGTGTTCGGCCAATCACAGTGCACTGTGTCAGCTGGCCAATCAGAGCAGACTGCACTTGTCGGAAAGAGGGGCTTTGTAGAAAACGACGTGTTTGAGAGAGGCAGGGCATAGAGGAACTATAATAAATAGGGCTACAGCTAACAATTATTTTTATTGTCAACTAATCTATCGATTATTTTTTTTATTTTTGATTAGTCGACTAATCTATCGATTATTTTTTAATTAATCTATTTATTATTTTCTTATCAGTTGATGAATTCTTTAGTTAAATTATCAATAAAAAACATTTTTTCATATTTTACAAAAAGTAAATAATAATAACAACAAAGGAAGAAAGAAAGAAAATAATAAAAATAAATAAAGATAATAACAAGAAAAGAGGGGAAAAAGAAACAACAACAATAAATAATTAATAGAAAATAAAAATGAAAGAAAGAAAATAACAATAAATAAAAATAAGAAGAAAAGAGAGAAAAAGAAAAATAATAATAAATAATTAATAAAAAAGAAAAAGAAAGCAAGGAAGCAAGAAAGAAATAATAACAAGAAAGAAAGAAAGAAAGAGAAAGGGCAGTGATACAATCAATAGAAATGCACATTATAGCTGCATTCACAGTTATTGTTTGGGACTGACAGCAGTTGCTTACAGGTGAGAGACTTGAAATGTTTTATTTATTCAGCAGATTAAAACATCTGCTTGAACACACATTCCATGCTAATCAACGTATTTTTATAATCGACGTAATCAATGACGTTGACGAATTGCTGCAGCCCTAATAATAATGTACAGTATTTGAAACGTAATGTGTTTTTTGAACATTAAAGCATGTCAAAATATTCTTTTACACCAAATACACAAAACAATGATCTTTAAAATAGCATCATATGACCCCTTTACCACACCTGATTCAGATTATCAGCTCATTAGGAGAGAGATCCATGAACTGAACTGAGTGCATCAGGTAAAGCACACAAACAAACTGTGTAGAACACCAGCATTCCTACTACATCAATCCAACAATTCTGTACTTACCACCAATATTTGCCACGCCACTGAAAATCAAACAAGAACACACTCTCGCTGTCACTGTAGAGATTCGTCCGCTCAAGACTCTGCGCTGAACTCAGAAGTTCACCTCTGTATTCAAGAACAAAATCACCTCTGAAAACAGCTGCAGTGGTGAAAACTCCACGTCCTAAAGAGAAGAAAATCATCAGGTTCAGCAGTTTCTTTAAAGTCAACTATTATTTTTATTATTACTAAAAGTTTTCTGCCATATGAACCAATTAATGTGCAAATATATGTTATATGATGTAAAAGGGAAATTAGTGAATAAATTATTTAAATGGTTAGTTCACCCAAAAAATGAAAACACTGTCATTACTTACCCTCGTGTCGTTCCAAACCCGTAAGACCTTCGTTCATCTTCGGAACACAAATTAAGATATTTTGATGACATCGAGAGCTCTCTCACCCTGCATTGGCAGCAAGGGAACTACAACGATCAAGACCCAAAAAGGTAATAAGGACATTGTTAAAACAGTCCATGTGACATCAGTGGTTCAACCGAGAGTACCACAATGCATGCGTGTGCTCCTCTGCTCGTAAACAAGACTCAGCGCATGCGTGATCTGCTTCAACAGCACGGCAGACTGTCCCAGAAAAGAAATTGTTGAATAAAGTCTTTTTTTTGTTTTGTTTTCTTTGTACACAAAAAGCATTCTCGTAGCACAAAATTACAGTTGAACTACTGATGTCACATGGACTATTTTACCGATGTCCTTACTGCGTTTCTGGGCCTTGACTGTGTCAGTTGTCAGAAAGTTCTTGGATTTCATCAAAAATATCTTAATTTGTGTACTGAAGATGAACAAAGTTGTTACGGGTTTGGAACGACATGAGGGTGAGAAATTAATGACAGAATTTTCATTTTTAGGGGAACTATCCCTTTAAATAGCTCTGAAAATATTAAGTAGTCAGGTAATTCAGAAATATGATGTGCTGTTTAAACTTTACATTAAAATTTAAAGTCTTAAAATTATATGGTTGCAGGTTCATACACTTACACAAATATTATCATGGCTATATATTGTAGAGTTATAGAATAGAGTGTCACAGGGATGACATATTTTTGCTGGCCAATCTGGAGGTTTGCATCCGGTTCCCTCAACAAAATCCCAGAAGAATTCATTTGCTTATGGATTATTGTAGAAAATAAGCCCTGTGACATCAAAAGTTTAGAATTCTTTCACGTTTTGTTCATCATGATATTCTCTTTACAAATAAACAACTTTTATTCATTTTGAAGTCTAAATACAATCACCAGAAGTAAAAAGCTATAAACACTATGAATACAAGGGGTATTACTGATGTATTTTATGTTGTAGAATAAAACGTGAAAATATCTTAAACTTTTGTTCATCTCAGACTTTCAAAAAACCCATTGATTTGGAACCAGAAGTGCAAACATACAACTCGTTCTGTGTTTTAGGACTCATTCATGCAGCACTGTATTCAGGAATCATAAATATACATTACACATTACCGTACATTCTCAGTTTTGCAGATTAATATTATTGGTAAACTGCTTAGTCAAAAATACTGAAATATCTTGCCTTTATATGTGTCGATGAATCGCTCTTGAAGTCCTGGTTTATCGGTTTTGCAAGCAATGTAATGCTCTGCATCCTGTTGAGGTCTTTTTCGTCGTTTATTTCTCGAGGCTCCCAGCATTATGACATAGGCCAGCTTTCCTGTAATAACTGGAGAAAATAAAAATAAAAGAAATATAAGGTGATTGGAATAAACAACCATAATTTATCTATATATGTCTCAGCTGCCCTAAACTAACAGTACTGGTGATTACAAAAATAATTTTTGATGTTTCTGTAATGGTTAATCCACCAGTATGTGTAGCACAGCAGTAAAAAAAAAAATAAAAAAAAAAAATAAAAAAACCAAATCACTTTCATTTCTTAATGCAGATGCCCGATTTTGTGGTTTTTTTTTCTCTCTCTTTGTTATGACAGGTGATCTAATAAATTTGTAAAACACATACAGTGCTTAAGAAATTTATTAGACTGTATTTATTGATTAATGGGGCATCTGAATTAAAAAAAAAAAAGTATGCTACTATTTTACTATTTAAATTTTTAAATTAATGGGTAACAACAATAATGATAGTTTATTATGACTAAAGAGCTACACATACTGCTGGATTAACCATTTCAGAAACATCAAAAATGATTTTGTTATTCACCAATACTGTTAGTTTAGGGTGAATGATTTCATAGGGTTCTATTCAGTATAATGACAGTACATGTGATATGTCCAAAAGTCATTTAGAAGATTACAAAAAAAAAAACACAAAAAAAATTGTTGGAACAATGTTACATGTTTTCACTAAACTAAATACGTCTTACTAACTTAAACACAGTTATTATAGGTAGTTATTATGCATTTTCAGAAGAAGACTTGATCTTACCTTTCCTTCGTTAATGGGTGCATGGCCTGGAGTGGGGGAGGGGTCTGCTTCGCGGGAAACGCGTCCCTGATTGAGCAGATGTCATTGTCACGTGTCTGCATTTCCCGGGAAAACGCGTTTGCGCTTGCGTAAATGACGTATTTGGATTTCACGTTGAACTTGTCCCTCCATTTATTAATTAAATATAATACATATATTTTGACAAAGACCTTGAAAATTCTTTGATTAAGGACCTTATTTTGATCCCAGTACTGGTTCAGCAAACTTTTAAAGAAAATAAAACTGTGCTTGTTCTGGGCCGGACTGACGCCTGCACTGCGTCCAATCGCTACAGTGATGCCTACCGAGGGCACTTCGATGAGAGAGAAAAAGCGTGACAATCGCACATACTGTTCAAAACCGATGTTTATGTCTTCAAAGGTGTGTTCCTAACGACCAAATACACTTCCCAAGGCTGCTGTAGTGGGGAATACAGCCTTACAAGGGTTAGGGCGCAGTGATGACCTCCTTTGAATAGAACACAGCCCTGTGTCGATCCAGCAACCGACAAACAAGGACACTTCACACAACTTGATCGAACTCATTACAATCAGCAAAGTATTCATGAAATAAAATCGTTTTACATTGCAAGCAGCATTTTATTTGAACTTTGTCATTATATACAAACAACTACAAAATAGTAAATTACTTTAAATGCTAAAATACGATTACAAAAATCCTCAGAACATATCCATAGTCACGCGAGCTTATGTTTCTTCGTTATATTGTGTCTAAGATGTTCAGGACAACATAATCCAGCGATTAAAATCTTCTTTTTAAAGAGATTCAGGATATAACGTGTGCTGTTTACTAATGAGTGATCGGCTTTACAGGGAGAAAGTCGACTCTCCCCTAATACAACGGGTTTCAAAGATTGTTTAGAATGTATAAAATCGCGACTGTAATTATGCACATAGGTGAATCTCGCATCATGACTCCTGCACTGAGACACAGAACAGCGGGTGCCGCAATGTAAGCGCGTGGAGCTGCACGCATGCGCACAACTGCGTCTAAATGAGCATCAGAAAAGCAACTGGATCTCTTCTATATTTTCTACTAATTCTGTGTAATTACCAATACAGTAACAGTATGTCAGCAAATACAAAGCTGCTCATAAATATAAACTGGAACAGGTCTCTATTTTTTTAATGAATGATATACATGTGCATCTCAATAAATTAGAATGTCATGGAAAAGTTCATTTATTTCAGTAATTCAACTCAAATTGTGAAACTCGTGTATTAAATAAATTCAGTGCGCACAGACTGAAGTAGTTTAAGTCTTTGGTTCTTTTAATTGTGATGATTTTGACTCACATTTAAAAAAAAAAACACCAATTCACTATCTCAACAAATTAGAATACTTCATAAGACCAAAAAAAAAAAAAACATTTTTAGTGAATTGTTGGCCTTCTGGAAAGTATGTTCATTTACTGTATATGTACTCAATACTTGGTAGGGGCTCCTTTTGCTTTAATTACTGCCTCAATTCGGCGTGGCATGGAGGTGATCAGTTTGTGGCACTGCTGAGGTGGTATGGAAGCCCAGGTTTCTTTGACAGTGGCCTTCAGCTCATCTGCATTTTTTGGTCTCTTGTTTCTCATTTTC
>CM077245.1:0-225000 GCA_039654775.1 Spinibarbus caldwelli
TGCAGCACAACAATCATTTAGGCCACAACGACCTATACGAAGTACTCCTGGATAAAAATACAATGATACATTATTAAAACAAGTAACAATTATATTCATTTTATATATATATATATATCTACCAAAGCTATAATACTAAATGTGTCCACGAGATGGAGGCATAGGACAAGAAATTTTTAAATATTTTAAGGGCAACAACCATATTCTTTTTATATATATATACATACAGAGGTACATACGTGTGCAATACAAAAAATATATATACAGTTGGGCACAGACAAAATTTAAAAAAAAAACTCAAAAGATGCTACACAAAACACAAAACACAACCAGCCAGACACACAAACTATGCAAAGAACATCTTTCGTGGTTTTCATCTCTTACCCAAACACTTAACCATTACTAATCCGGGAAAAAAAAAAAAACCCACCTAAACCTACCTCACACACACCTGGGCAACACAGACCTACGTCATATACCCCTGCATTAAAATACAATGATAAATCATACACATTTTCATCATCATCAACATCATCATCATAAGATATGCATATAGAATGTATAGAAAGACGTATATGTTGCAGCACAACAATCATTTAGGCCACAACGACCTATACGATGTACTCCTGGATAAAAATACAATGATACATTATTAAAACAAGTAACTATTATATTCATTATACATATATAAACAGTCGGTCACAGACAGAATCAAACGAACTCAAAAGACGCTCTCTCTAATACAAATGTATGATCCTGCTCGTCGTCCCTTATCCTTCTAAGATTGAAAACTCTATATCTATCTTCTATCTATATATCTACTCGAGGAAATAAACAGGGCCTAATAATACTGGATGACAATGTAAATAGCATGTGTTCAAAAGTTCTAAGAATTCAAAACATTTAACAGAAATTCACACTATGCTGGAAGCTGGAAGCGAACTGTTCTGTGACCTTTGATATCTAAAACCACACTCCGTCTATGAAAAATAAGTACGTAGAATGAGTTAATGAAATAATTTCATATAATTATCTCACAAATCCTTATAGATCATTCAAATCATTTTAAACATTAGATTGAAGCGGACTGTGACCTTTGACCTGGATAGCTAACAACACACTCCATCTGTGAAAAATAAGCACGTAGAATGAGTTAATGAAATGATTTCATAAAATGATCTCACAAATGCTTATAGATCATTCAAATCATTTTAAACATTAGATTGAAGTGGACTGTGACCTCTGACCTGTACTTCTAATACTTACCAGACTCTGTCTATCTGGACATAATAACGGTCACACTGGATTTAAACGCAACACACCTTCCTCCATTCATCCGAACCTATCGCCACCTGAAAGATGATAGCTTCCTGTGTCCAACGATACCACTTACATGCACCTTAGACCTGCGCTTCACGAGATACGCCCAAGTAAGCTTTGGCCAATCAGATGGATAATGCTAATGAGAGTGGAATTAATCAGGATTAAACTCATTTTTATCTATATACTTTCATTAGAGCCTTTCGCCACCTGAAAGATGACAGCTTCCCGGATCCGATGATACCACTTACATGGAATTCGGGCCTACGGTTCTCCAGATGTGCCCAGGTAAGCTTTGGCCAATCAGATGCAATATTCTAATGAGGGTGGATACTAATGAGGGTGAAAGTCGTTTTTATCTATATACCTAGCTGCAAGTTAACCCCAAGATAACCTCTAACCCTTAAACCCTCTAACCCAAGCCCTCAAAACTCAAAAGTTCACCTTCTAAAACTGGAGAGTTATAAGATTGAAATCTATATCTACATATCATCTATATCTATCTATCTATCTATCTATCTATCTATCTATCTATCTAATAAAACTTTTCTGTCACTTCTGAGCAGAATACCTAACACTTACCAGACTCTGTTCTTCCTTCTATCTATCTATCAATCTATCTATTTATTTGTTGCAGCACAACAGTCATTTAGGCCACACTGACCTATACGATATACTCCTGGATAAAAATACAATGATACATTATTAAAACAAGTAACAATTATATTCATTATATATATATATATATATATATCTACCAAATACTATAATACTAAAGGTGTCCACGAGATGGAGGCATAGGATAAGAAATTTTTAAATATTTTAAGGGCAACAACCATATTCTTTTTATATATATATACATACAGAGGTACATACGTGTGCAATACAAAAAATATAAACAGTTGGGCACAGACAAAATTTAAAAAAAAAACTCAAAAGATGCTACACAAAACACAAAACACAACCAGCCAGACACACAAACTATGCAAAGAACATCTTTCGTGGTTTTCATCTCTTACCCAAACACTTAACCATTACTAATCCGGGAAAAAAAAAAAAAAACCCACCTAAACCGACCTCACACACACCTGGGCAACACAGACCTACGTCATATACCCCTGCATTAAAATACAATGATAAATCATACACATTTTCATCATCATCATCATAAGATATGCATATAGAATGTATAGAAAGACGTATATGTTGCAGCACAACAATCATTTAGGCCACAACGACCTATACGAAGTACTCCTGGATAAAAATACAATGATACATTATTAAAACAAGTAACAATTATATTCATTATACATATATAAACAGTCGGTCACAGACAGAATCAAACGAACTCAAAAGACGCTCTCTCTAATACAAATGTATGATCCTGCTCGTCGTCCCTTATCCTTCTAAGATTGAAAACTCTATATCTATCTTCTATCTATATATCTACTCGAGGAAATAAACAGGGGCTAATAGTTCGCCCTCTACTGGATGACAATGTAAATAGCATGTGTTCAAAAGTGCTAAGGATTCAAAACATTTAGCAGAAATTCACTCTATGCTGGATGCTGGAAGCTGGAAGCGAAGTGTTCTGTGACCTTTGATATCTAAAACCACACTCCGTCGATGAAAAATAAGTACGTAGAATGAGTTAATGAAATAATTTCATATAATTATCTCACAAATCCTTATAGATCATTCAAATCATTTTAAACATTAGATTGAAGCGGACTGTGACCTTTGACCTGGATAGCTAACAACACACTCCATCTGTGAAAAATAAGCACGTAGAATGAGTTAATGAAATGATTTCATAAAATGATCTCACAAATGCTTATAGATCATTCAAATCATTTTAAACATTAGATTGTGACCTCTGACCTGTACTTCTAATACTTACCAGACTCTGTCTATCTGGACATAATAATGGTCACACTGCATTTAAACGCAACACACCTTCCTCCATTCATCCGAACCTATCGCCACCTGAAAGATGACAGCTTCCTGTGTCCAACGATACGCTGCTTCAGCTCTTGGATTCTTTCCAATCCTAATCTAACCCTGGAAACCTGACACCTACCCAAACTAACCCCAGGCCCCTGAAACCTACCCAGTTTAACCCTTGACGTGGTCCGTGGTGACATACGTGAGAGAAAAATATATGTATTTTAATTATATGTACCATAAAAAAATAAACATATAAAATATAGTGGATATTATACCTTATATTTTGTGAAACGTATAAAAGTAAGACATAAAAACCAAGGAGTTCGGTGCAAAAAATTCTGTGTGGCAGGCTGGACCAAAGCAGAGCTGAAAGTGGTCAGTGGAAGTATAAGGACTGCGCACAACCGGAATTGGACCCTGTTTCGATTCTTGAGTGTAAAGTCCCTAACAGGGGCAAATATGAGAAACTATGGCCCTATATCTGAATTTACACCTAAACTTAGCCCTCACAGGGGCAAATATGAGAAACTATGGCCCTATATCTGAATTTACACCTAAACTTAGCCCTCACAGGGGCAAGTATAACAAACTATGGCCCTATATCTGAATTTACACCTAAACTTAGCCCTCACAGGGGCAAGTATAACAAACTATGGCCCTATATCTGAATTTGCACCTAAACTTAGCCCTCACAGGGGCAAATATAAGAAACTATGGCCCTATATCTGAATTTACACCTAAACTTAGCCCTCACATGGGCAAGTATAAGAAACTATGGCCCTATATCTGAATTTACACCTAAACTTAGCCCTCACAGGGGCAAGTATAAGAAACTATGGCCCTATATCTGAATTTACACCTAAACTTAGCCCTCACAGGGGCAAATAAGAGAAACTATGGCCCTATATCTGAATTTACACCTAAACTTAGCCCTCACAGGGGCAAGTATGAGAAACTATGGCCCTATATCTGAATTTACACCTAAACTTAGCCCTCACAGGGGCAAATAAGAGAAACTATGGCCCTATATCTGAATTTACACCTAAACTTAGCCCTCACAGGGGCAAATATTAGAAACTATGGCCCTATATCTGAATTTACACCTAAACTTAGCCCTCACAGGGGCAAATAAGAGAAACTATGGCCCTATATCTGAATTTACACCTAAACTTAGCCCTCACAGGGGCAAATATTAGAAACTATGGCCCTATATCTGAATTTACACCTAAACTTAGCCCTCACAGGGGCAAATATAAGAAACTATGGCCCTATATCTGAATTTACACCTAAACTTAGCCCTCACAGGGGCAAATAAGAGAAACTATGGCCCTATATCTGAATTTACACCTAAACTTAGCCCTCACATGGGCAAGTATAAGAAACTATGGCCCTATATCTGAATTTACACCTAAACTTAGCCCTCACAGGGGCAAGTATAAGAAACTATGGCCCTATATCTGAATTTACACCTAAACTTAGCCCTCACAGGGGCAAATAAGAGAAACTATGGCCCTATATCTGAATTTACACCTAAACTTAGCCCTCACAGGGGCAAGTATGAGAAACTATGGCCCTATATCTGAATTTACACCTAAACTTAGCCCTCACAGGGGCAAGTATAACAAACTATGGCCCTATATCTGAATTTACACCTAAACTTAGCCCTCACAGGGGCAAATATTAGAAACTATGGCCCTATATCTGAATTTACACCTAAACTTAGCCCTCACAGGGGCAAATATAAGAAACTATGGCCCTATATCTGAATTTACACCTAAACTTAGCCCTCACAGGGGCAAATATAAGAAACTACAGATCTATACTTTCATTTGGACCTAAAACTTAAGGCTTAATGGCATCAGCGTTCGTCGTCGACTTTTACCTTTGCATTTACCATAAAATACAATCATAAATCATTCACATTTTCATCATCATCATCATCAGATATACATATATAACGTGTAGAAAGACGTATATGTTTGCAGCACAACAATCATTTAGGCCACAACGACCTATACGAAGTACTCCTGGATAAAAATACAATGATACATTATTAAAACAAGTAACAATTATATTCATTTTATATATATATATATATCTACCAAAGCTATAATACTAAATGTGTCCACGAGATGGAGGCATAGGACAAGAAATTTTTAAATATTTTAAGGGCAACAACCATATTCTTTTTATATATATATACATACAGAGGTACATACGTGTGCAATACAAAAAATATATATACAGTTGGGCACAGACAAAATTTAAAAAAAAAACTCAAAAGATGCTACACAAAACACAAAACACAACCAGCCAGACACACAAACTATGCAAAGAACATCTTTCGTGGTTTTCATCTCTTACCCAAACACTTAACCATTACTAATCCGGGAAAAAAAAAAAAACCCACCTAAACCTACCTCACACACACCTGGGCAACACAGACCTACGTCATATACCCCTGCATTAAAATACAATGATAAATCATACACATTTTCATCATCATCAACATCATCATCATAAGATATGCATATAGAATGTATAGAAAGACGTATATGTTGCAGCACAACAATCATTTAGGCCACAACGACCTATACGATGTACTCCTGGATAAAAATACAATGATACATTATTAAAACAAGTAACTATTATATTCATTATACATATATAAACAGTCGGTCACAGACAGAATCAAACGAACTCAAAAGACGCTCTCTCTAATACAAATGTATGATCCTGCTCGTCGTCCCTTATCCTTCTAAGATTGAAAACTCTATATCTATCTTCTATCTATATATCTACTCGAGGAAATAAACAGGGCCTAATAATACTGGATGACAATGTAAATAGCATGTGTTCAAAAGTTCTAAGAATTCAAAACATTTAACAGAAATTCACACTATGCTGGAAGCTGGAAGCGAACTGTTCTGTGACCTTTGATATCTAAAACCACACTCCGTCTATGAAAAATAAGTACGTAGAATGAGTTAATGAAATAATTTCATATAATTATCTCACAAATCCTTATAGATCATTCAAATCATTTTAAACATTAGATTGAAGCGGACTGTGACCTTTGACCTGGATAGCTAACAACACACTCCATCTGTGAAAAATAAGCACGTAGAATGAGTTAATGAAATGATTTCATAAAATGATCTCACAAATGCTTATAGATCATTCAAATCATTTTAAACATTAGATTGAAGTGGACTGTGACCTCTGACCTGTACTTCTAATACTTACCAGACTCTGTCTATCTGGACATAATAACGGTCACACTGGATTTAAACGCAACACACCTTCCTCCATTCATCCGAACCTATCGCCACCTGAAAGATGATAGCTTCCTGTGTCCAACGATACCACTTACATGCACCTTAGACCTGCGCTTCACGAGATACGCCCAAGTAAGCTTTGGCCAATCAGATGGATAATGCTAATGAGAGTGGAATTAATCAGGATTAAACTCATTTTTATCTATATACTTTCATTAGAGCCTTTCGCCACCTGAAAGATGACAGCTTCCCGGATCCGATGATACCACTTACATGGAATTCGGGCCTACGGTTCTCCAGATGTGCCCAGGTAAGCTTTGGCCAATCAGATGCAATATTCTAATGAGGGTGGATACTAATGAGGGTGAAAGTCGTTTTTATCTATATACCTAGCTGCAAGTTAACCCCAAGATAACCTCTAACCCTTAAACCCTCTAACCCAAGCCCTCAAAACTCAAAAGTTCACCTTCTAAAACTGGAGAGTTATAAGATTGAAATCTATATCTACATATCATCTATATCTATCTATCTATCTATCTATCTATCTATCTATCTATCTAATAAAACTTTTCTGTCACTTCTGAGCAGAATACCTAACACTTACCAGACTCTGTTCTTCCTTCTATCTATCTATCAATCTATCTATTTATTTGTTGCAGCACAACAGTCATTTAGGCCACACTGACCTATACGATATACTCCTGGATAAAAATACAATGATACATTATTAAAACAAGTAACAATTATATTCATTATATATATATATATATATATATCTACCAAATACTATAATACTAAAGGTGTCCACGAGATGGAGGCATAGGATAAGAAATTTTTAAATATTTTAAGGGCAACAACCATATTCTTTTTATATATATATACATACAGAGGTACATACGTGTGCAATACAAAAAATATAAACAGTTGGGCACAGACAAAATTTAAAAAAAAAACTCAAAAGATGCTACACAAAACACAAAACACAACCAGCCAGACACACAAACTATGCAAAGAACATCTTTCGTGGTTTTCATCTCTTACCCAAACACTTAACCATTACTAATCCGGGAAAAAAAAAAAAAAACCCACCTAAACCGACCTCACACACACCTGGGCAACACAGACCTACGTCATATACCCCTGCATTAAAATACAATGATAAATCATACACATTTTCATCATCATCATCATAAGATATGCATATAGAATGTATAGAAAGACGTATATGTTGCAGCACAACAATCATTTAGGCCACAACGACCTATACGAAGTACTCCTGGATAAAAATACAATGATACATTATTAAAACAAGTAACAATTATATTCATTATACATATATAAACAGTCGGTCACAGACAGAATCAAACGAACTCAAAAGACGCTCTCTCTAATACAAATGTATGATCCTGCTCGTCGTCCCTTATCCTTCTAAGATTGAAAACTCTATATCTATCTTCTATCTATATATCTACTCGAGGAAATAAACAGGGGCTAATAGTTCGCCCTCTACTGGATGACAATGTAAATAGCATGTGTTCAAAAGTGCTAAGGATTCAAAACATTTAGCAGAAATTCACTCTATGCTGGATGCTGGAAGCTGGAAGCGAAGTGTTCTGTGACCTTTGATATCTAAAACCACACTCCGTCGATGAAAAATAAGTACGTAGAATGAGTTAATGAAATAATTTCATATAATTATCTCACAAATCCTTATAGATCATTCAAATCATTTTAAACATTAGATTGAAGCGGACTGTGACCTTTGACCTGGATAGCTAACAACACACTCCATCTGTGAAAAATAAGCACGTAGAATGAGTTAATGAAATGATTTCATAAAATGATCTCACAAATGCTTATAGATCATTCAAATCATTTTAAACATTAGATTGTGACCTCTGACCTGTACTTCTAATACTTACCAGACTCTGTCTATCTGGACATAATAATGGTCACACTGCATTTAAACGCAACACACCTTCCTCCATTCATCCGAACCTATCGCCACCTGAAAGATGACAGCTTCCTGTGTCCAACGATACGCTGCTTCAGCTCTTGGATTCTTTCCAATCCTAATCTAACCCTGGAAACCTGACACCTACCCAAACTAACCCCAGGCCCCTGAAACCTACCCAGTTTAACCCTTGACGTGGTCCGTGGTGACATACGTGAGAGAAAAATATATGTATTTTAATTATATGTACCATAAAAAAATAAACATATAAAATATAGTGGATATTATACCTTATATTTTGTGAAACGTATAAAAGTAAGACATAAAAACCAAGGAGTTCGGTGCAAAAAATTCTGTGTGGCAGGCTGGACCAAAGCAGAGCTGAAAGTGGTCAGTGGAAGTATAAGGACTGCGCACAACCGGAATTGGACCCTGTTTCGATTCTTGAGTGTAAAGTCCCTAACAGGGGCAAATATGAGAAACTATGGCCCTATATCTGAATTTACACCTAAACTTAGCCCTCACAGGGGCAAATATGAGAAACTATGGCCCTATATCTGAATTTACACCTAAACTTAGCCCTCACAGGGGCAAGTATAACAAACTATGGCCCTATATCTGAATTTACACCTAAACTTAGCCCTCACAGGGGCAAGTATAACAAACTATGGCCCTATATCTGAATTTGCACCTAAACTTAGCCCTCACAGGGGCAAGTATAAGAAACTATGGCCCTATATCTGAATTTACACCTAAACTTAGCCCTCACATGGGCAAGTATAAGAAACTATGGCCCTATATCTGAATTTACACCTAAACTTAGCCCTCACAGGGGCAAGTATAAGAAACTATGGCCCTATATCTGAATTTACACCTAAACTTAGCCCTCACAGGGGCAAATAAGAGAAACTATGGCCCTATATCTGAATTTACACCTAAACTTAGCCCTCACAGGGGCAAGTATGAGAAACTATGGCCCTATATCTGAATTTACACCTAAACTTAGCCCTCACAGGGGCAAATAAGAGAAACTATGGCCCTATATCTGAATTTACACCTAAACTTAGCCCTCACAGGGGCAAATATTAGAAACTATGGCCCTATATCTGAATTTACACCTAAACTTAGCCCTCACAGGGGCAAATAAGAGAAACTATGGCCCTATATCTGAATTTACACCTAAACTTAGCCCTCACAGGGGCAAATATTAGAAACTATGGCCCTATATCTGAATTTACACCTAAACTTAGCCCTCACAGGGGCAAATATAAGAAACTATGGCCCTATATCTGAATTTACACCTAAACTTAGCCCTCACAGGGGCAAATAAGAGAAACTATGGCCCTATATCTGAATTTACACCTAAACTTAGCCCTCACATGGGCAAGTATAAGAAACTATGGCCCTATATCTGAATTTACACCTAAACTTAGCCCTCACAGGGGCAAGTATAAGAAACTATGGCCCTATATCTGAATTTACACCTAAACTTAGCCCTCACAGGGGCAAATAAGAGAAACTATGGCCCTATATCTGAATTTACACCTAAACTTAGCCCTCACAGGGGCAAGTATGAGAAACTATGGCCCTATATCTGAATTTACACCTAAACTTAGCCCTCACAGGGGCAAGTATAACAAACTATGGCCCTATATCTGAATTTACACCTAAACTTAGCCCTCACAGGGGCAAATATTAGAAACTATGGCCCTATATCTGAATTTACACCTAAACTTAGCCCTCACAGGGGCAAATATAAGAAACTATGGCCCTATATCTGAATTTACACCTAAACTTAGCCCTCACAGGGGCAAATATAAGAAACTACAGATCTATACTTTCATTTGGACCTAAAACTTAAGGCTTAATGGCATCAGCGTTCGTCGTCGACTTTTACCTTTGCATTTACCATAAAATACAATCATAAATCATTCACATTTTCATCATCATCATCATCAGATATACATATATAACGTGTAGAAAGACGTATATGTTTGCAGCACAACAATCATTTAGGCCACAACGACCTATACGAAGTACTCCTGGATAAAAATACAATGATACATTATTAAAACAAGTAACAATTATATTCATTTTATATATATATATATATCTACCAAAGCTATAATACTAAATGTGTCCACGAGATGGAGGCATAGGACAAGAAATTTTTAAATATTTTAAGGGCAACAACCATATTCTTTTTATATATATATACATACAGAGGTACATACGTGTGCAATACAAAAAATATATATACAGTTGGGCACAGACAAAATTTAAAAAAAAAACTCAAAAGATGCTACACAAAACACAAAACACAACCAGCCAGACACACAAACTATGCAAAGAACATCTTTCGTGGTTTTCATCTCTTACCCAAACACTTAACCATTACTAATCCGGGAAAAAAAAAAAAACCCACCTAAACCTACCTCACACACACCTGGGCAACACAGACCTACGTCATATACCCCTGCATTAAAATACAATGATAAATCATACACATTTTCATCATCATCAACATCATCATCATAAGATATGCATATAGAATGTATAGAAAGACGTATATGTTGCAGCACAACAATCATTTAGGCCACAACGACCTATACGATGTACTCCTGGATAAAAATACAATGATACATTATTAAAACAAGTAACTATTATATTCATTATACATATATAAACAGTCGGTCACAGACAGAATCAAACGAACTCAAAAGACGCTCTCTCTAATACAAATGTATGATCCTGCTCGTCGTCCCTTATCCTTCTAAGATTGAAAACTCTATATCTATCTTCTATCTATATATCTACTCGAGGAAATAAACAGGGCCTAATAATACTGGATGACAATGTAAATAGCATGTGTTCAAAAGTTCTAAGAATTCAAAACATTTAACAGAAATTCACACTATGCTGGAAGCTGGAAGCGAACTGTTCTGTGACCTTTGATATCTAAAACCACACTCCGTCTATGAAAAATAAGTACGTAGAATGAGTTAATGAAATAATTTCATATAATTATCTCACAAATCCTTATAGATCATTCAAATCATTTTAAACATTAGATTGAAGCGGACTGTGACCTTTGACCTGGATAGCTAACAACACACTCCATCTGTGAAAAATAAGCACGTAGAATGAGTTAATGAAATGATTTCATAAAATGATCTCACAAATGCTTATAGATCATTCAAATCATTTTAAACATTAGATTGAAGTGGACTGTGACCTCTGACCTGTACTTCTAATACTTACCAGACTCTGTCTATCTGGACATAATAACGGTCACACTGGATTTAAACGCAACACACCTTCCTCCATTCATCCGAACCTATCGCCACCTGAAAGATGATAGCTTCCTGTGTCCAACGATACCACTTACATGCACCTTAGACCTGCGCTTCACGAGATACGCCCAAGTAAGCTTTGGCCAATCAGATGGATAATGCTAATGAGAGTGGAATTAATCAGGATTAAACTCATTTTTATCTATATACTTTCATTAGAGCCTTTCGCCACCTGAAAGATGACAGCTTCCCGGATCCGATGATACCACTTACATGGAATTCGGGCCTACGGTTCTCCAGATGTGCCCAGGTAAGCTTTGGCCAATCAGATGCAATATTCTAATGAGGGTGGATACTAATGAGGGTGAAAGTCGTTTTTATCTATATACCTAACCCTAACCCTAACCCTAACCTAACCCTAACCCTCACAGGGGCAAATATTAGAAACTATGGCCCTATATCTGAATTTACACCTAAACTTAGCCCTCACAGGGGCAAATATAAGAAACTATGGCCCTATATCTGAATTTACACCTAAACTTAGCCCTCACAGGGGCAAATAAGAGAAACTATGGCCCTATATCTGAATTTACACCTAAACTTAGCCCTCACAGGGGCAAGTATAACAAACTATGGCCCTATATCTGAATTTGCACCTAAACTTAGCCCTCACAGGGGCAAATAAGAGAAACTATGGCCCTATATCTGAATTTACACCTAAACTTAGCCCTCACAGGGGCAAGTATAAGAAACTATGGCCCTATATCTGAATTTACACCTAAACTTAGCCCTCACAGGGGCAAGTATGAGAAACTATGGCCCTATATCTGAATTTACACCTAAACTTAGCCCTCACAGGGGCAAATAAGAGAAACTATGGCCCTATATCTGAATTTACACCTAAACTTAGCCCTCACAGGGGCAAATATTAGAAACTATGGCCCTATATCTGAATTTACACCTAAACTTAGCCCTCACAGGGGCAAATATAAGAAACTATGGCCCTATATCTGAATTTACACCTAAACTTAGCCCTCACAGGGGCAAATAAGAGAAACTATGGCCCTATATCTGAATTTACACCTAAACTTAGCCCTCACAGGGGCAAATATTAGAAACTATGGCCCTATATCTGAATTTACACCTAAACTTAGCCCTCACAGGGGCAAATAAGAGAAACTATGGCCCTTTATCTGAATTTACACCTAAACTTAGCCCTCACAGGGGCAAATATTAGAAACTATGGCCCTATATCTGAATTTACACCTAAACTTAGCCCTCACAGGGGCAAATATAAGAAACTATGGCCCTATATCTGAATTTACACCTAAACTTAGCCCTCACAGGGGCAAATATAAGAAACTACAGATCTATACTTTCATTTGGACCTAAAACTTAAGGCTTAATGCCATCAGCGTTCGTTGTCGACTTTTACCTTTGCATTTACCATAAAATACAATCATAAATCATTCACATTTTCATCATCATCATCATCAGATATACATATATAACGTGTAGAAAGACGTATATGTTTGCAGCACAACAATCATTTAGGCCACAACGACCTATACGAAGTACTCCTGGATAAAAATACAATGATACATTATTAAAACAAGTAACAATTATATTCATTTTATATATATATATATATATATATATATATATATATATATATATATATCTACCAAAGCTATAATACTAAATGTGTCCACGAGATGGAGGCATAGGACAAGAAATTTTTAAATATTTTAAGGGCAACAACCATATTCTTTTTATATATATATACATACAGAGGTACATACGTGTGCAATACAAAAAATATAAACAGTTGGGCACAGACAAAATTTAAAAAATAAACTCAAAAGATGCTACACAAAACACAAAACACAACCAGCCAGACACACAAACTATGCAAAGAACATCTTTCGTGGTTTTCATCTCTTACCCAAACACTTAACCATTACTAATCCGGGAAAAAAAAAAAAAAAACCCACCTAAACCTACCTCACACACACCTGGGCAACACAGACCTACGTCATATACCCCTGCATTAAAATACAATGATAAATCATACACATTTTCATCATCATCAACATCATCATCATAAGATATGCATATAGAATGTATAGAAAGACGTATATGTTGCAGCACAACAATCATTTAGGCCACAACGACCTATACGATGTACTCCTGGATAAAAATACAATGATACATTATTAAAACAAGTAACTATTATATTCATTATACATATATAAACAGTCGGTCACAGACAGAATCAAACGAACTCAAAAGACGCTCTCTCTAATACAAATGTATGATCCTGCTCGTCGTCCCTTATCCTTCTAAGATTGAAAACTCTATATCTATCTTCTATCTATATATCTACTCGAGGAAATAAACAGGGCCTAATAATACTGGATGACAATGTAAATAGCATGTGTTCAAAAGTTCTAAGAATTCAAAACATTTAACAGAAATTCACACTATGCTGGAAGCTGGAAGCGAACTGTTCTGTGACCTTTGATATCTAAAACCACACTCCGTCTATGAAAAATAAGTACGTAGAATGAGTTAATGAAATAATTTCATATAATTATCTCACAAATCCTTATAGATCATTCAAATCATTTTAAACATTAGATTGAAGCGGACTGTGACCTTTGACCTGGATAGCTAACAACACACTCCATCTGTGAAAAATAAGCACGTAGAATGAGTTAATGAAATGATTTCATAAAATGATCTCACAAATGCTTATAGATCATTCAAATCATTTTAAACATTAGATTGAAGTGGACTGTGACCTCTGACCTGTACTTCTAATACTTACCAGACTCTGTCTATCTGGACATAATAACGGTCACACTGGATTTAAACGCAACACACCTTCCTCCATTCATCCGAACCTATCGCCACCTGAAAGATGACAGCTTCCTGTGTCCAACGATACCACTTACATGCACCTTAGACCTGCGCTTCACGAGATACGCCCAAGTAAGCTTTGGCCAATCAGATGGATAATGCTAATGAGAGTGGAATTAATCAGGATTAAACTCATTTTTATCTATATACTTTCATTAGAGCCTTTCGCCACCTGAAAGATGACAGCTTCCCGGATCCGATGATACCACTTACATGGAATTCGGGCCTACGGTTCTCCAGATGTGCCCAGGTAAGCTTTGGCCAATCAGATGCAATATTCTAATGAGGGTGGATACTAATGAGGGTGAAAGTCGTTTTTATCTATATACCTAGCTGCAAGTTAACCCCAAGATAACCTCTAACCCTTAAACCCTCTAACCCAAGCCCTCAAAACTCAAAAGTTCACCTTCTAAAACTGGAGAGTTATAAGATTGAAATCTATATCTACATATCATCTATATCTATCTATCTATCTATCTATCTATCTATCTATCTATCTATCTATCTATCTAATAAAACTTTTCTGTCACTTCTGAGCAGAATACCTAACACTTACCAGACTCTGTCCTTCCTTCTATCTATCTATCAATCTATCTATTTATTTGTTGCAGCACAACAGTCATTTAGGCCACACTGACCTATACGATATACTCCTGGATAAAAATACAATGATACATTATTAAAACAAGTAACAATTATATTCATTATATATATATATATATATATATATATATATATATATATATCTACCAAATACTATAATACTAAAGGTGTCCACGAGATGGAGGCATAGGATAAGAAATTTTTAAATATTTTAAGGGCAACAACCATATTCTTTTTATATATATATACATGCAGAGGTACATACGTGTGCAATACAAAAAATATAAACAGTTGGGCACAGACAAAATTTAAAAAAAAAACTCAAAAGATGCTACACAAAACACAAAACACAACCAGCCAGACACACAAACTATGCAAAGAACATCTTTCGTGGTTTTCATCTCTTACCCAAACACTTAACCATTACTAATCCGGGAAAAAAAAAAAAAAACCCACCTAAACCGACCTCACACACACCTGGGCAACACAGACCTACGTCATATACCCCTGCATTAAAATACAATGATAAATCATACACATTTTCATCATCATCATCATAAGATATGCATATAGAATATATAGAAAGACGTATATGTTGCAGCACAACAATCATTTAGGCCACAACGACCTATACGAAGTACTCCTGGATAAAAATACAATGATACATTATTAAAACAAGTAACAATTATATTCATTTTATATATATATATATATATATATATATATATATATATATATATATATATCTACCAAAGCTATAATACTAAATGTGTCCACGAGATGGAGGCATAGGACAAGAAATTTTTAAATATTTTAAGGGCAACAACCATATTCTTTTTATATATATATATACATACAGAGGTACATACGTGTGCAATACAAAAAATATAAACAGTTGGGCACAGACAAAATTTTAAAAAAAAAACTCAAAAGATGCTACACAAAACACAAAACACAACCAGCCAGACACACAAACTATGCAAAGAACATCTTTCGTGGTTTTCATCTCTTACCCAAACACTTAACCATTACTAATCCGGGAAAAAAAAAAAAAACCCACCTAAACCTACCTCACACACACCTGGGCAACACAGACCTACATCATATACCCCTGCATTAAAATACAATGATAAATCATACACATTTTCATCATCATCAACATCATCATCATAAGATATGCATATAGAATGTATAGAAAAACGTATATGTTGCAGCACAACAATCATTTAGGCCACAACGACCTATACGATGTACTCCTGGATAAAAATACAATGATACATTATTAAAACAAGTAACTATTATATTCATTATACATATATAAACAGTCGGTCACAGACAGAATCAAACGAACTCAAAGACGCTCTCTCTAATACAAATGTATGATCCTGCTCGTCGTCCCTTATCCTTCTAAGATTGAAAACTCTATATCTATCTTCTATCTATATATCTACTCGAGGAAATAAACAGGGCCTAATAATACTGGATGACAATGTAAATAGCATGTGTTCAAAAGTTCTAAGAATTCAAAACATTTAACAGAAATTCACACTATGCTGGAAGCTGGAAGCGAACTGTTCTGTGACCTTTGATATCTAAAACCACACTCCGTCTATGAAAAATAAGTACGTAGAATGAGTTAATGAAATAATTTCATATAATTATCTCACAAATCCTTATAGATCATTCAAATCATTTTAAACATTAGATTGAAGCGGACTGTGACCTTTGACCTGGATAGCTAACAACACACTCCATCTGTGAAAAATAAGCACCTAGAATGAGTTAATGAAATGATTTCATAAAATGATCTCACAAATGCTTATAGATCATTCAAATCATTTTAAACATTAGATTGAAGTGGACTGTGACCTCTGACCTGTACTTCTAATACTTACCAGACTCTGTCTATCTGGACATAATAACGGTCACACTGGATTTAAACGCAAACACACCTTCCTCCATTCATCCGAACCTATCGCCACCTGAAAGATGACAGCTTCCTGTGTCCAACGATACCACTTACATGCACCTTAGACCTGCGCTTCACGAGATACGCCCAAGTAAGCTTTGGCCAATCAGATGGATAATGCTAATGAGAGTGGAATTAATCAGGATTAAACTCATTTTTATCTATATACTTTCATTAGAGCCTTTCGCCACCTGAAAGATGACAGCTTCCCGGATCCGATGATACCACTTACATGGAATTCGGGCCTACGGTTCTCCAGATGTGCCCAGGTAAGCTTTGCCAATCAGATGCAATATTCTAATGAGGGTGGATACTAATGAGGGTGAAAGTCGTTTTTATCTATATACCTAACCCTAACCCTAACCCTAACCCTAAACCCTAACCCTAACCCTAACCTAACCCTAACCCTAACCCAGGGGCAAATAAGAGAAACTATGGCCCTATATCTGAATTTACACCTAAACTTAGCCCTCACAGGGGCAAATAAGAGAAACTATGGCCCTATATCTGAATTTACACCTAAACTTAGCCCTCACAGGGCAAATATTAGAAACTATGGCCCTATATCTGAATTTACACCTAAACTTAGCCCTCACAGGGGCAAGTATAAGAAACTATGGCCCTATATCTGAATTTACACCTAAACTTAGCCCTCACAGGGGCAAATATAAGAAACTATGGCCCTATATCTGAATTTACACCTAAACTTAGCCCTCACAGGGGCAAATAAGAGAAACTATGGCCCTATATCTGAATTTACACCTAAACTTAGCCCTCACAGGGGCAAGTATAAGAAACTATGGCCCTATATCTGAATTTACACCTAAACTTAGCCCTCACAGGGGCAAGTATAAGAAACTATGGCCCTATATCTGAATTTACACCTAAACTTAGCCCTCACAGGGCAAATAAGAGAAACTATGGCCCTATATCTGAATTTACACCTAAACTTAGCCCTCACAGGGGCAAATAAGAGAAACTATGGCCCTATATCTGAATTTACACCTAAACTTAGCCCTCACAGGGGCAAATATTAGAAACTATGGCCCTATATCTGAATTTACACCTAAACTTAGCCCTCACAGGGGCAAAATATAAGAAACTATGGCCCTATATCTGAATTTACACCTAAACTTAGCCCTCACAGGGGCAAATATAAGAAACTACAGATCTATACTTTCATTTGGACCTAAACTTAAGGCTTAATGCCATCAGCGTTCGTTGTCGACTTTTACCTTTGCATTTACCATAAATACAATCATAAATCATTCACATTTTCATCATCATCATCATCAGATATACATATATAACGTGTAGAAAGACGTATATGTTTGCAGCACAACAATCATTTAGGCCACAACGACCTATACGAAGTACTCCTGGATAAAAATACAATGATACATTATTAAAACAAGTAACAATTATATTCATTTTATATATATATATATCTACCAAAGCTATAATACTAAATGTGTCCACGAGATGGAGGCATAGGACAAGAAATTTTTAAATATTTTAAGGGCAACAACCATATTCTTTTTATATATATATACATACAGAGGTACATACGTGTGCAATACAAAAAATATAAACAGTTGGGCACAGACAAAATTTAAAAAATAAACTCAAAAGATGCTACACAAAACACAAAACACAACCAGCCAGACACACAAACTATGCAAAGAACATCTTTCGTGGTTTTCATCTCTTACCCAAACACTTAACCATTACTAATCCGGGAAAAAAAAAAAAAAAACCCACCTAAACCTACCTCACACACACCTGGGCAACACAGACCTACGTCATATACCCCTGCATTAAAATACAATGATAAATCATACACATTTTCATCATCATCACATCATCATCATAAGATATGCATATAGAATGTATAGAAAGACGTATATGTTGCAGCACAACAATCATTTAGGCCACAACGACCTATACGATGTACTCCTGGATAAAAATACAATGATACATTATTAAAACAAGTAACTATTATATTCATTATACATATATAAACAGTCGGTCACAGACAGAATCAAACGAACTCAAAAGACGCTCTCTCTAATACAAATGTATGATCCTGCTCGTCGTCCCTTATCCTTCTAAGATTGAAAACTCTATATCTATCTTCTATCTATATATCTACTCGAGGAAATAAACAGGGCCTAATAATACTGGATGACAATGTAAATAGCATGTGTTCAAAAGTTCTAAGAATTCAAAACATTTAACAGAAATTCACACTATGCTGGAAGCTGGAAGCGAACTGTTCTGTGACCTTTGATATCTAAAACCACACTCCGTCTATGAAAAATAAGTACGTAGAATGAGTTAATGAAATAATTTCATATAATTATCTCACAAATCCTTATAGATCATTCAAATCATTTTAAACATTAGATTGAAGCGGACTGTGACCTTTGACCTGGATAGCTAACACACACTCCATCTGTGAAAAATAAGCACGTAGAATGAGTTAATGAAATGATTCATAAAATGATCTCACAAATGCTTATAGATCATTCAAATCATTTTAAACATTAGATTGTGACCTCTGACCTGTACTTCTAATACTTACCAGACTCTGTCTATCTGGACATAATAATGGTCACACTGCATTTAAACGTAACACACCTTCCTCCATTCATCCGAACCTATCGCCACCTGAAAGATGACAGCTTCCTGTGTCCAACGATACGCTGCTTCAGCTCTTGGATTCTTTCCAATCCTAATCTAACCCTGGAAACCTGACACCTACCCAAACTAACCCAGGCCCTGAACCTACCCAGTTTAACCCTTGACGTGGTCCGTGGTGACATACGTGAGAGAAAAATATATGTATTTTAATTATATGTACCATAAAAAAATAAACATATAAAATATAGTGGATATTATACCTTATATTTTGTGAAACGTATAAAAGTAAGACATAAAAACCAAGGAGTTCGGTGCAAAAAATTCTGTGTGGCAGGCTGGACCAAAGCAGAGCTGAAAGTGGTCAGTGGAAGTAGAAGGACTGCGCACAACCGGAATTGGACCCTGTTTCGATTCTTGAGTGTAAAGTCCCTAACAGGGGCAAATATGAGAAACTATGGCCCTATATCTGAATTTACACCTAAACTTAGCCCTCACGGGGCAAATATGAGAAACTATGGCCCTATATCTGAATTTACACCTAAACTTAGCCCTCACAGGGGCAAGTATAACAAACTATGGCCCTATATCTGAATTTACACCTAAACTTAGCCCTCACAGGGGCAAGTATAACAAACTATGGCCCTATATCTGAATTTGCACCTAAACTTAGCCCTCACAGGGGCAAATATAAGAAACTATGGCCCTATATCTGAATTTACACCTAAACTTAGCCCTCACAGGGGCAAATAAGAGAAACTATGGCCCTATATCTGAATTTACACCTAAACTTAGCCCTCACAGGGGCAAGTATAACAAACTATGGCCCTATATCTGAATTTGCACCTAAACTTAGCCCTCACAGGGGCAAATAAGAGAAACTATGGCCCTATATCTGAATTTACACCTAAACTTAGCCCTCACAGGGGCAAGTATGAGAAACTATGGCCCTATATCTGAATTTACACCTAAACTTAGCCCTCACAGGGGCAAATAAGAGAAACTATGGCCCTATATCTGAATTTACACCTAAACTTAGCCCTCACAGGGGCAAATATTAGAAACTATGGCCCTATATCTGAATTTACACCTAAACTTAGCCCTCACAGGGGCAAATATAAGAAACTATGGCCCTATATCTGAATTTACACCTAAACTTAGCCCTCACAGGGGCAAATAAGAGAAACTATGGCCCTATATCTGAATTTACACCTAAACTTAGCCCTCACAGGGGCAAATATTAGAAACTATGGCCCTATATCTGAATTTACACCTAAACTTAGCCCTCACAGGGGCAAATAAGAGAAACTATGGCCCTTTATCTGAATTTACACCTAAACTTAGCCCTCACAGGGGCAAATATTAGAAACTATGGCCCTATATCTGAATTTACACCTAAACTTAGCCCTCACAGGGGCAAATATAAGAAACTATGGCCCTATATCTGAATTTACACCTAAACTTAGCCCTCACAGGGGCAAATATAAGAAACTACAGATCTATACTTTCATTTGGACCTAAAACTTAAGGCTTAATGCCATCAGCGTTCGTTGTCGACTTTTACCTTTGCATTTACCATAAAATACAATCATAAATCATTCACATTTTCATCATCATCATCATCAGATATACATATATAACGTGTAGAAAGACGTATATGTTTGCAGCACAACAATCATTTAGGCCACAACGACCTATACGAAGTACTCCTGGATAAAAATACAATGATACATTATTAAAACAAGTAACAATTATATTCATTTTATATATATATATATATATATATATATATCTACCAAAGCTATAATACTAAATGTGTCCACGAGATGGAGGCATAGGACAAGAAATTTTTAAATATTTTAAGGGCAACAACCATATTCTTTTTATATATATATACATACAGAGGTACATACGTGTGCAATACAAAAAATATAAACAGTTGGGCACAGACAAAATTTAAAAAATAAACTCAAAAGATGCTACACAAAACACAAAACACAACCAGCCAGACACACAAACTATGCAAAGAACATCTTTCGTGGTTTTCATCTCTTACCCAAACACTTAACCATTACTAATCCGGGAAAAAAAAAAAAAAAACCCACCTAAACCTACCTCACACACACCTGGGCAACACAGACCTACGTCATATACCCCTGCATTAAAATACAATGATAAATCATACACATTTTCATCATCATCAACATCATCATCATAAGATATGCATATAGAATGTATAGAAAGACGTATATGTTGCAGCACAACAATCATTTAGGCCACAACGACCTATACGATGTACTCCTGGATAAAAATACAATGATACATTATTAAAACAAGTAACTATTATATTCATTATACATATATAAACAGTCGGTCACAGACAGAATCAAACGAACTCAAAAGACGCTCTCTCTAATACAAATGTATGATCCTGCTCGTCGTCCCTTATCCTTCTAAGATTGAAAACTCTATATCTATCTTCTATCTATATATCTACTCGAGGAAATAAACAGGGCCTAATAATACTGGATGACAATGTAAATAGCATGTGTTCAAAAGTTCTAAGAATTCAAAACATTTAACAGAAATTCACACTATGCTGGAAGCTGGAAGCGAACTGTTCTGTGACCTTTGATATCTAAAACCACACTCCGTCTATGAAAAATAAGTACGTAGAATGAGTTAATGAAATAATTTCATATAATTATCTCACAAATCCTTATAGATCATTCAAATCATTTTAAACATTAGATTGAAGCGGACTGTGACCTTTGACCTGGATAGCTAACAACACACTCCATCTGTGAAAAATAAGCACGTAGAATGAGTTAATGAAATGATTTCATAAAATGATCTCACAAATGCTTATAGATCATTCAAATCATTTTAAACATTAGATTGAAGTGGACTGTGACCTCTGACCTGTACTTCTAATACTTACCAGACTCTGTCTATCTGGACATAATAACGGTCACACTGGATTTAAACGCAACACACCTTCCTCCATTCATCCGAACCTATCGCCACCTGAAAGATGACAGCTTCCTGTGTCCAACGATACCACTTACATGCACCTTAGACCTGCGCTTCACGAGATACGCCCAAGTAAGCTTTGGCCAATCAGATGGATAATGCTAATGAGAGTGGAATTAATCAGGATTAAACTCATTTTTATCTATATACTTTCATTAGAGCCTTTCGCCACCTGAAAGATGACAGCTTCCCGGATCCGATGATACCACTTACATGGAATTCGGGCCTACGGTTCTCCAGATGTGCCCAGGTAAGCTTTGGCCAATCAGATGCAATATTCTAATGAGGGTGGATACTAATGAGGGTGAAAGTCGTTTTTATCTATATACCTAACCCTAACCCTAACCCTAACCCTAACTATGGCCCTTTATCTGAATTTACACCTAAACTTAGCCCTCACAGGGGCAAATATTAGAAACTATGGCCCTATATCTGAATTTACACCTAAACTTAGCCCTCACAGGGGCAAATAAGAGAAACTATGGCCCTATATCTGAATTTACACCTAAACTTAGCCCTCACAGGGGCAAATATTAGAAACTATGGCCCTATATCTGAATTTACACCTAAACTTAGCCCTCACAGGGGCAAATATAAGAAACTATGGCCCTATATCTGAATTTACACCTAAACTTAGCCCTCACAGGGGCAAATATAAGAAACTACAGATCTATACTTTCATTTGGACCTAAAACTTAAGGCTTAATGCCATCAGCGTTCGTTGTCGACTTTTACCTTTGCATTTACCATAAAATACAATCATAAATCATTCACATTTTCATCATCATCATCATCAGATATACATATATAACGTGTAGAAAGACGTATATGTTTGCAGCACAACAATCATTTAGGCCACAACGACCTATACGAAGTACTCCTGGATAAAAATACAATGATACATTATTAAAACAAGTAACAATTATATTCATTTTATATATATATATATATATATATATATATCTACCAAAGCTATAATACTAAATGTGTCCACGAGATGGAGGCATAGGACAAGAAATTTTTAAATATTTTAAGGGCAACAACCATATTCTTTTTATATATATATACATACAGAGGTACATACGTGTGCAATACAAAAAATATAAACAGTTGGGCACAGACAAAATTTAAAAAATAAACTCAAAAGATGCTACACAAAACACAAAACACAACCAGCCAGACACACAAACTATGCAAAGAACATCTTTCGTGGTTTTCATCTCTTACCCAAACACTTAACCATTACTAATCCGGGAAAAAAAAAAAAAAAACCCACCTAAACCTACCTCACACACACCTGGGCAACACAGACCTACGTCATATACCCCTGCATTAAAATACAATGATAAATCATACACATTTTCATCATCATCAACATCATCATCATAAGATATGCATATAGAATGTATAGAAAGACGTATATGTTGCAGCACAACAATCATTTAGGCCACAACGACCTATACGATGTACTCCTGGATAAAAATACAATGATACATTATTAAAACAAGTAACTATTATATTCATTATACATATATAAACAGTCGGTCACAGACAGAATCAAACGAACTCAAAAGACGCTCTCTCTAATACAAATGTATGATCCTGCTCGTCGTCCCTTATCCTTCTAAGATTGAAAACTCTATATCTATCTTCTATCTATATATCTACTCGAGGAAATAAACAGGGCCTAATAATACTGGATGACAATGTAAATAGCATGTGTTCAAAAGTTCTAAGAATTCAAAACATTTAACAGAAATTCACACTATGCTGGAAGCTGGAAGCGAACTGTTCTGTGACCTTTGATATCTAAAACCACACTCCGTCTATGAAAAATAAGTACGTAGAATGAGTTAATGAAATAATTTCATATAATTATCTCACAAATCCTTATAGATCATTCAAATCATTTTAAACATTAGATTGAAGCGGACTGTGACCTTTGACCTGGATAGCTAACAACACACTCCATCTGTGAAAAATAAGCACGTAGAATAAGTTAATGAAATGATTTCATAAAATGATCTCACAAATGCTTATAGATCATTCAAATCATTTTAAACATTAGATTGAAGTGGACTGTGACCTCTGACCTGTACTTCTAATACTTACCAGACTCTGTCTATCTGGACATAATAACGGTCACACTGGATTTAAACGCAACACACCTTCCTCCATTCATCCGAACCTATCGCCACCTGAAAGATGACAGCTTCCTGTGTCCAACGATACCACTTACATGCACCTTAGACCTGCGCTTCACGAGATACGCCCAAGTAAGCTTTGGCCAATCAGATGGATAATGCTAATGAGAGTGGAATTAATCAGGATTAAACTCATTTTTATCTATATACTTTCATTAGAGCCTTTCGCCACCTGAAAGATGACAGCTTCCCGGATCCGATGATACCACTTACATGGAATTCGGGCCTACGGTTCTCCAGATGTGCCCAGGTAAGCTTTGGCCAATCAGATGCAATATTCTAATGAGGGTGGATACTAATGAGGGTGAAAGTCGTTTTTATCTATATACCTAACCCTAACCCTAACCCTAACCCTAACTATGGCCCTTTATCTGAATTTACACCTAAACTTAGCCCTCACAGGGGCAAATATTAGAAACTATGGCCCTATATCTGAATTTACACCTAAACTTAGCCCTCACAGGGGCAAATAAGAGAAACTATGGCCCTATATCTGAATTTACACCTAAACTTAGCCCTCACAGGGGCAAATATTAGAAACTATGGCCCTATATCTGAATTTACACCTAAACTTAGCCCTCACAGGGGCAAATATAAGAAACTATGGCCCTATATCTGAATTTACACCTAAACTTAGCCCTCACAGGGGCAAATATAAGAAACTACAGATCTATACTTTCATTTGGACCTAAAACTTAAGGCTTAATGCCATCAGCGTTCGTTGTCGACTTTTACCTTTGCATTTACCATAAAATACAATCATAAATCATTCACATTTTCATCATCATCATCATCAGATATACATATATAACGTGTAGAAAGACGTATATGTTTGCAGCACAACAATCATTTAGGCCACAACGACCTATACGAAGTACTCCTGGATAAAAATACAATGATACATTATTAAAACAAGTAACAATTATATTCATTTTATATATATATATATATATATATATATATCTACCAAAGCTATAATACTAAATGTGTCCACGAGATGGAGGCATAGGACAAGAAATTTTTAAATATTTTAAGGGCAACAACCATATTCTTTTTATATATATATACATACAGAGGTACATACGTGTGCAATACAAAAAATATAAACAGTTGGGCACAGACAAAATTTAAAAAATAAACTCAAAAGATGCTACACAAAACACAAAACACAACCAGCCAGACACACAAACTATGCAAAGAACATCTTTCGTGGTTTTCATCTCTTACCCAAACACTTAACCATTACTAATCCGGGAAAAAAAAAAAAAAAACCCACCTAAACCTACCTCACACACACCTGGGCAACACAGACCTACGTCATATACCCCTGCATTAAAATACAATGATAAATCATACACATTTTCATCATCATCAACATCATCATCATAAGATATGCATATAGAATGTATAGAAAGACGTATATGTTGCAGCACAACAATCATTTAGGCCACAACGACCTATACGATGTACTCCTGGATAAAAATACAATGATACATTATTAAAACAAGTAACTATTATATTCATTATACATATATAAACAGTCGGTCACAGACAGAATCAAACGAACTCAAAAGACGCTCTCTCTAATACAAATGTATGATCCTGCTCGTCGTCCCTTATCCTTCTAAGATTGAAAACTCTATATCTATCTTCTATCTATATATCTACTCGAGGAAATAAACAGGGCCTAATAATACTGGATGACAATGTAAATAGCATGTGTTCAAAAGTTCTAAGAATTCAAAACATTTAACAGAAATTCACACTATGCTGGAAGCTGGAAGCGAACTGTTCTGTGACCTTTGATATCTAAAACCACACTCCGTCTATGAAAAATAAGTACGTAGAATGAGTTAATGAAATAATTTCATATAATTATCTCACAAATCCTTATAGATCATTCAAATCATTTTAAACATTAGATTGAAGCGGACTGTGACCTTTGACCTGGATAGCTAACAACACACTCCATCTGTGAAAAATAAGCACGTAGAATAAGTTAATGAAATGATTTCATAAAATGATCTCACAAATGCTTATAGATCATTCAAATCATTTTAAACATTAGATTGAAGTGGACTGTGACCTCTGACCTGTACTTCTAATACTTACCAGACTCTGTCTATCTGGACATAATAACGGTCACACTGGATTTAAACGCAACACACCTTCCTCCATTCATCCGAACCTATCGCCACCTGAAAGATGACAGCTTCCTGTGTCCAACGATACCACTTACATGCACCTTAGACCTGCGCTTCACGAGATACGCCCAAGTAAGCTTTGGCCAATCAGATGGATAATGCTAATGAGAGTGGAATTAATCAGGATTAAACTCATTTTTATCTATATACTTTCATTAGAGCCTTTCGCCACCTGAAAGATGACAGCTTCCCGGATCCGATGATACCACTTACATGGAATTCGGGCCTACGGTTCTCCAGATGTGCCCAGGTAAGCTTTGGCCAATCAGATGCAATATTCTAATTAGGGTGGATACTAATGAGGGTGAAAGTCGTTTTTATCTATATACCTAGCTGCACGTTAACCCCAAGATAACCTCTAACCCTTAAACCCTCTAACCCAAGCCCTCAAAACTCAAAAGTTCACCTTCTAAAACTGGAGAGTTATAAGATTGAAATCTATATCTATATATCATCTATATCTATCTATCTATCTATCTATCTATCTATCTATCTATCTAATAAAACTTTTCTGTCCCTTCTGAGCAGAATACCTAACACTTACCAGACTCTGTCCTTCCTTCTATCTATCTATCAATCTATCTATTTATTTGTTGCAGCACAACAGTCATTTAGGCCACACTGACCTATACTATATACTCCTGGATAAAAATACAATGATACATTATTAAAACAAGTAACAATTATATTCATTATATATATATATATCTACCAAAGCTATAATACTAAATGTGTCCACGAGATGGAGGCATAGGACAAGAAATTTTTAAATATTTTAAGGGCAACAACCATATTCTTTTTATATATATATACATACAGAGGTACATACGTGTGCAATACAAAAAATATAAACAGTTGGGCACAGACAAAATTTAAAAAAAAAACTCAAAAGATGCTACACAAAACACAAAACACAACCAGCCAGACACACAAACTATGCAAAGAACATCTTTCGTGGTTTTCATCTCTTACCCAAACACTTAACCATTACTAATCCGGGAAAAAAAAAAAAACCCACCTAAACCTACCTCACACACACCTGGGCAACACAGACCTACGTCATATACCCCTGCATTAAAATACAATGATAAATCATACACATTTTCATCATCATCATCATAAGATATGCATATAGAATGTATAGAAAGACGTATATGTTGCAGCACAAAAATCATTTAGGCCACAACGACCTATACGAAGTACTCCTGGATAAAAATACAATGATACATTATTAAAACAAGTAACAATTATATTCATTATACATATATAAACAGTCGGTCACAGACAGAATCAAACGAACTCAAAAGACGCTCTCTCTAATACAAATGTATGATCCTACTCGTCGTCCCTTATCCTTCTAAGATAGAAGATAGATATAGAGTTTTCAATCTATATATCTACTCGAGGAAATAAACAGGGGCTAATAGTTCGCCCTCTACTGGATGACAATGTAAATAGCATGTGTTCAAAAGTGCTAAGGATTCAAAACATTTAGCAGAAATTCACTCTATGCTGGAAGCTGGAAGCGAACTGTTCTGTGACCTTTGATATCTAAAACCACACTCCGTCGATGAAAAATAAGTACGTAGAATGAGTTAATGAAATAATTTCATATAATTATCTCACAAATCCTTATAGATCATTCAAATCATTTTAAACATTAGATTGTGACCTCTGACCTGTACTTCTAATACTTACCAGACTCTGTCTATCTGGACATAATAACGGTCACACTGCATTTAAACGCAACACACCTTCCTCCATTCATCCGAACCTATCGCCACCTGAAAGATGACAGCTTCCTGTGTCCAACGATACGCTGCTTCAGCTCCTGGATTCTTTCCAATCCTAATCTAACCCTGGAAACCTGGCACCTACCCAAACTAACCCCAGGCCCCTGAAACCTACCCAGTTTAACCCTTGACGTGGTCCGTGGTGACATACGTGAGAGAAAAATATATGTATTTTAATTATATGTACCATAAAAAAATAAACATATAAAATATAGTGGATATTATACCTTATATTTTGTGAAACGTATAAAAGTAAGACATAAAAACCAAGAAGTTCGGTGCAAAAAATTCTGTGTGGCAGGCTGGACCAAAGCAGAGCTGAAAGTGGTCAGTGGAAGTAGAAGGACTGCGCACAACCGGAATTGGACCCTGTTTCGATTCTTGAGTGTAAAGTCCCTAACAGGGGCAAATATGAGAAACTATGGCCCTATATCTGAATTTGCACCTAAACTTAGCCCTCACAGGGGCAAGTATAAGAAACTATGGCCCTATATCTGAATTTACACCTAAACTTAGCCCTCACATGGGCAAGTATAAGAAACTATGGCCCTATATCTGAATTTACACCTAAACTTAGCCCTCACAGGGGCAAAAAAGAGAAACTATGGCCCTATATCTGAATTTACACCTAAACTTAGCCCTCACAGGGGCAAGTATGAGAAACTATGGCCCTATATCTGAATTTACACCTAAACTTAGCCCTCACAGGGGCAAGTATAAGAAACTATGGCCCTATATCTGAATTTACACCTAAACTTAGCCCTCACAGGGGCAAATATAAGAAACTATGGCCCTATATCTGAATTTACACCTAAACTTAGCCCTCACAGGGGCAAGTATAAGAAACTATGGCCCTATATCTGAATTTACACCTAAACTTAGCCCTCACAGGGGCAAATAAGAGAAACTATGGCCCTATATCTGAATTTACACCTAAACTTAGCCCTCACAGGGGCAAATATTAGAAACTATGGCCCTATATCTGAATTTACACCTAAACTTAGCCCTCACAGGGGCAAATATAAGAAACTATGGCCCTATATCTGAATTTACACCTAAACGTAGCCCTCACAGGGGCAAATAAGAGAAACTATGGCCCTATATCTGAATTTACACCTAAACTTAGCCCTCACAGGGGCAAATATAAGAAACTATGGCCCTATATCTGAATTTACACCTAAACTTAGCCCTCACAGGGGCAAATATAAGAAACTATGGCCCTATATCTGAATTTACACCTAAACTTAGCCCTCACAGGGGCAAATATAAGAAACTACAGATCTATACTTTCATTTGGACCTAAAACTTAAGGCTTAATGCCATCAGCGTTCGTCGTCGACTTTTACCTTTGCATTTACCATAAAATACCATCATAAATCATTCACATTTTCATCATCATCATCATCAGATATACATATATAACGTGTAGAAAGACGTATATGTTTGCAGCACAACAATCATTTAGGCCACAACGACCTATACGAAGTACTCCTGGATAAAAATACAATGATACATTATTAAAACAAGTAACAATTATATTCATTTTATATATATATATATATATCTACCAAAGCTATAATACTAAATGTGTCCACGAGATGGAGGCATAGGACAAGAAATTTTTAAATATTTTAAGGGCAACAACCATATTCTTTTTATATATATATACATACAGAGGTACATACGTGTGCAATACAAAAAATATAAACAGTTGGGCACAGACAAAATTTAAAAAAAAAAAACTCAAAAGATGCTACACAAAACACAAAACACAACCAGCCAGACACACAAACTATGCAAAGAACATCTTTCGTGGTTTTCATCTCTTACCCAAACACTTAACCATTACTAATCCGGGAAAAAAAAAAAAAACCCACCTAAACCTACCTCACACACACCTGGGCAACACAGACCTACGTCATATACCCCTGCATTAAAATACAATGATAAATCATACACATTTTCATCATCATCAACATCATCATCATAAGATATGCATATAGAATGTATAGAAAGACGTATATGTTGCAGCACAACAATCATTTAGGCCACAACGACCTATACGATGTACTCCTGGATAAAAATACAATGATACATTATTAAAACAAGTAACTATTATATTCATTATACATATATAAACAGTCGGTCACAGACAGAATCAAACGAACTCAAAAGACGCTCTCTCTAATACAAATGTATGATCCTGCTCGTCGTCCCTTATCCTTCTAAGATTGAAAACTCTATATCTATCTTCTATCTATATATCTACTCGAGGAAATAAACAGGGCCTAATAATACTGGATGACAATGTAAATAGCATGTGTTCAAAAGTTCTAAGAATTCAAAACATTTAACAGAAATTCACACTATGCTGGAAGCTGGAAGCGAACTGTTCTGTGACCTTTGATATCTAAAACCACACTCCGTCTATGAAAAATAAGTACGTAGAATGAGTTAATGAAATAATTTCATATAATTATCTCACAAATCCTTATAGATCATTCAAATCATTTTAAACATTAGATTGAAGCGGACTGTGACCTTTGACCTGGATAGCTAACAACACACTCCATCTGTGAAAAATAAGCACGTAGAATGAGTTAATGAAATGATTTCATAAAATGATCTCACAAATGCTTATAGATCATTCAAATCATTTTAAACATTAGATTGAAGTGGACTGTGACCTCTGACCTGTACTTCTAATACTTACCAGACTCTGTCTATCTGGACATAATAACAGTCACACTGGATTTAAACGCAACACACCTTCCTCCATTCATCCGAACCTATCGCCACCTGAAAGATGACAGCTTCCTGTGTCCAACGATACCACTTACATGCACCTTAGACCTGCGCTTCACGAGATACGCCCAAGTAAGCTTTGGCCAATCAGATGGATAATGCTAATGAGAGTGGAATTAATCAGGATTAAACTCATTTTTATCTATATACTTTCATTAGAGCCTTTCGCCACCTGAAAGATGACAGCTTCCCGGATCCGATGATACCACTTACATGGAATTCGGGCCTACGGTTCTCCAGATGTGCCCAGGTAAGCTTTGGCCAATCAGATGCAATATTCTAATGAGGGTGGATACTAATGAGGGTGAAAGTCGTTTTTATCTATATACCTAGCTGCAAGTTAACCCCAAGATAACCTCTAACCCTTAAACCCTCTAACCCAAGCCCTCAAAACTCAAAAGTTCACCTTCTAAAACTGGAGAGTTATAAGATTGAAATCTATATCTACATATCATCTATATCTATCTATCTATCTATCTATCTATCTAATAAAACTTTTCTGTCACTTCTGAGCAGAATACCTAACACTTACCAGACTCTGTCCTTCCTTCTATCTATCTATCAATCTATCTATTTATTTGTTGCAGCACAACAGTCATTTAGGCCACACTGACCTACACGATATACTCCTGGATAAAAATACAATGATACATTATTAAAACAAGTAACAATTATATTCATTATATATATATATATATCTACCAAAGCTATAATACTAAATGTGTCCACGAGATGGAGGCATAGGACAAGAAATTTTTAAATATTTTAAGGGCAACAACCATATTCTTTTTATATATATATACATACAGAGGTACATACGTGTGCAATACAAAAAATATAAACAGTTGGGCACAGACAAAATTTAAAAAAAAAACTCAAAAGATGCTACACAAAACACAAAACACAACCAGCCAGACACACAAACTATGCAAAGAACATCTTTCGTGGTTTTCATCTCTTACCCAAACACTTAACCATTACTAATCCGGGAAAAAAAAAAAAACCCACCTAAACCTACCTCACACACACCTGGGCAACACAGACCTACGTCATATACCCCTGCATTAAAATACAATGATAAATCATACACATTTTCATCATCATCATCATAAGATATGCATATAGAATGTATAGAAAGACGTATATGTTGCAGCACAAAAATCATTTAGGCCACAACGACCTATACGAAGTACTCCTGGATAAAAATACAATGATACATTATTAAAACAAGTAACAATTATATTCATTATACATATATAAACAGTCGGTCACAGACAGAATCAAACGAACTCAAAAGACGCTCTCTCTAATACAAATGTATGATCCTGCTCGTCGTCCCTTATCCTTCTAAGATTGAAAACTCTATATCTATCTTCTATCTATATATCTACTCGAGGAAATAAACAGGGGCTAATAGTTCGCCCTCTACTGGATGACAATGTAAATAGCATGTGTTCAAAAGTGCTAAGGATTCAAAACATTTAGCAGAAATTCACTCTATGCTGGATGCTGGAAGCTGGAAGCGAAGTGTTCTGTGACCTTTGATATCTAAAACCACACTCCGTCGATGAAAAATAAGTACGTAGAATGAGTTAATGAAATAATTTCATATAATTATCTCACAAATCCTTATAGATCATTCAAATCATTTTAAACATTAGATTGAAGCGGACTGTGACCTTTGACCTGGATAGCTAACAACACACTCCATCTGTGAAAAATAAGCACGTAGAATGAGTTAATGAAATGATTTCATAAAATGATCTCACAAATGCTTATAGATCATTCAAATCATTTTAAACATTAGATTGTGACCTCTGACCTGTACTTCTAATACTTACCAGACTCTGTCTATCTGGACATAATAACGGTCACACTGCATTTAAACGCAACACACCTTCCTCCATTCATCCGAACCTATCGCCACCTGAAAGATGACAGCTTCCTGTGTCCAACGATACGCTGCTTCAGCTCTTGGATTCTTTCCAATCCTAATCTAACCCTGGAAACCTGACACCTACCCAAACTAACCCCAGGCCCCTGAAACCTACCCAGTTTAACCCTTGACGTGGTCCGTGGTGACATACGTGAGAGAAAAATATATGTATTTTAATTATATGTACCATAAAAAAAATAAACATAAAATATAGTGGATATTATACCTTATATTTTGTGAAACGTATAAAAGTAAGACATAAAAACCAAGGAGTTCGGTGCAAAAAATTCTGTGTGGCAGGCTGGACCAAAGAAGAGCTGAAAGTGGTCAGTGGAAGTAGAAGGACTGCGCACAACCGGAATTGGACCCTGTTTCGATTCTTGAGTGTAAAGTCCCTAACAGGGGCAAATATGAGAAACTATGGCCCTATATCTGAATTTACACCTAAACTTAGCCCTCACAGGGGCAAGTATGAGAAACTATGGCCCTATATCTGAATTTGCACCTAAACTTAGCCCTCACAGGGGCAAGTATGAGAAACTATGGCCCTATATCTGAATTTACACCTAAACTTAGCCCTCACAGGGGCAAGTATGAGAAACTATGGCCCTATATCTGAATTTACACCTAAACTTAGCCCTCACATGGGCAAGTATAAGAAACTATGGCCCTATATCTGAATTTACACCTAAACTTAGCCCTCACATGGGCAAGTATAAGAAACTATGGCCCTATATCTGAATTTACACCTAAACTTAGCCCTCACAGGGGCAAGTATAAGAAACTATGGCCCTATATCTGAATTTACACCTAAACTTAGCCCTCACAGGGGCAAATAAGAGAAACTATGGCCCTATATCTGAATTTACACCTAAACTTAGCCCTCACAGGGGCAAGTATGAGAAACTATGGCCCTATATCTGAATTTACACCTAAACTTAGCCCTCACAGGGGCAAGTATAAGAAACTATGGCCCTATATCTGAATTTACACCTAAACTTAGCCCTCACAGGGGCAAATATAAGAAACTATGGCCCTATATCTGAATTTACACCTAAACTTAGCCCTCACAGGGGCAAATAAGAGAAACTATGGCCCTATATCTGAATTTACACCTAAACTTAGCCCTCACAGGGGCAAATATTAGAAACTATGGCCCTATATCTGAATTTACACCTAAACTTAGCCCTCACAGGGGCAAATATAAGAAACTATGGCCCTATATCTGAATTTACACCTAAACTTAGCCCTCACAGGGGCAAATAAGAGAAACTATGGCCCTATATCTGAATTTACACCTAAACTTAGCCCTCACAGGGGCAAATATAAGAAACTACAGATCTATACTTTCATTTGGACCTAAAACTTAAGGCTTAATGCCATCAGCGTTCGTCATCGACTTTTACCTTTGCATTTACCATAAAATACAATCATAAATCATTCACATTTTCATCATCATCATCATCAGATATACATATATAACGTGTAGAAAGACGTATATGTTTGCAGCACAACAATCATTTAGGCCACAACGACCTATACGAAGTACTCCTGGATAAAAATACAATGATACATTATTAAAACAAGTAACAATTATATTCATTTTATATATATATATATATATATATATATATATATATATATATATATATATATATATATATATATATATATATATATCTACCAAAGCTATAATACTAAATGTGTCCACGAGATGGAGGCATAGGACAAGAAATTTTTAAATATTTTAAGGGCAACAACCATATTCTTTTTATATATATATACATACAGAGGTACATACGTGTGCAATACAAAAAATATAAACAGTTGGGCACAGACAAAATTTAAAAAAAAAACTCAAAAGATGCTACACAAAACACAAAACACAACCAGCCAGACACACAAACTATGCAAAGAACATCTTTCGTGGTTTTCATCTCTTACCCAAACACTGAACCATTACTAATCCGGGAAAAAAAAAAAAAACCCACCTAAACCGACCTCACACACACCTGGGCAACACAGACCTACGTCATATACCCCTGCATTAAAATACAATGATAAATCATACACATTTTCATCATCATCATCATCATCATCATAAGATATGCATATAGAATGTATAGAAAGACGTATATGTTGCAGCACAACAATCATTTAGGCCACAACGACCTATACGATGTACTCCTGGATAAAAATACAATGATACATTATTAAAACAAGTAACTATTATATTCATTATACATATATAAACAGTCGGTCACAGACAGAATCAAACGAACTCAAAAGACGCTCTCTCTAATACAAATGTATGATCCTGCTCGTCGTCCCTTATCCTTCTAAGATTGAAAACTCTATATCTATCTTCTATCTATATATCTACTCGAGGAAATAAACAGGGCCTAATAATACTGGATGACAATGTAAATAGCATGTGTTCAAAAGTTCTAAGAATTCAAAACATTTAACAGAAATTCACACTATGCTGGAAGCTGGAAGCGAACTGTTCTGTGACCTTTGATATCTAAAACCACACTCCGTCTATGAAAAATAAGTACGTAGAATGAGTTAATGAAATAATTTCATATAATTATCTCACAAATCCTTATAGATCATTCAAATCATTTTAAACATTAGATTGAAGCGGACTGTGACCTTTGACCTGGATAGCTAACAACACACTCCATCTGTGAAAAATAAGCACGTAGAATGAGTTAATGAAATGATTTCATAAAATGATCTCACAAATGCTTATAGATCATTCAAATCATTTTAAACATTAGATTGAAGTGGACTGTGACCTCTGACCTGTACTTCTAATACTTACCAGACTCTGTCTATCTGGACATAATAACGGTCACACTGGATTTAAACGCAACACACCTTCCTCCATTCATCCGAACCTATCGCCACCTGAAAGATGACAGCTTCCTGTGTCCAACGATACCACTTACATGCACCTTAGACCTGCGCTTCACGAGATACGCCCAAGTAAGCTTTGGCCAATCAGATGGATAATGCTAATGAGAGTGGAATTAATCAGGATTAAACTCATTTTTATCTATATACTTTCATTAGAGCCTTTCGCCACCTGAAAGATGACAGCTTCCCGGATCCGATGATACCACTTACATGGAATTCGGGCCTACGGTTCTCCAGATGTGCCCAGGTAAGCTTTGGCCAATCAGATGCAATATTCTAATGAGGGTGGATACTAATGAGGGTGAAAGTCGTTTTTATCTATATACCTAGCTGCAAGTTAACCCCAAGATAACCTCTAACCCTTAAACCCTCTAACCCAAGCCCTCAAAACTCAAAAGTTCACCTTCTAAAACTGGAGAGTTATAAGATTGAAATCTATATCTACATATCATCTATATCTATCTATCTATCTATCTATCTAATAAAACTTTTCTGTCACTTCTGAGCAGAATACCTAACACTTACCAGACTCTGTCCTTCCTTCTATCTATCTATCAATCTATCTATTTATTTGTTGCAGCACAACAGTCATTTAGGCCACACTGACCTACACGATATACTCCTGGATAAAAATACAATGATACATTATTAAAACAAGTAACAATTATATTCATTATATATATATATATATATATATCTACCAAAGCTATAATACTAAATGTGTCCACGAGATGGAGGCATAGGACAAGAAATTTTTAAATATTTTAAGGGCAACAACCATATTCTTTTTATATATATATACATACAGAGGTACATACGTGTGCAATACAAAAAATATAAACAGTTGGGCACAGACAAAATTTAAAAAAAAAACTCAAAAGATGCTACACAAAACACAAAACACAACCAGCCAGACACACAAACTATGCAAAGAACATCTTTCGTGGTTTTCATCTCTTACCCAAACACTTAACCATTACTAATCCGGGAAAAAAAAAAAAAAAAAAAAAAAACCCACCTAAACCTACCTCACACACACCTGGGCAACACAGACCTACGTCATATACCCCTGCATTAAAATACAATGATAAATCATACACATTTTCATCATCATCATCATAAGATATGCATATAGAATGTATAGAAAGACGTATATGTTGCAGCACAAAAATCATTTAGGCCACAACGACCTATACGAAGTACTCCTGGATAAAAATACAATGATACATTATTAAAACAAGTAACAATTATATTCATTATACATATATAAACAGTCGGTCACAGACAGAATCAAACGAACTCAAAAGACGCTCTCTCTAATACAAATGTATGATCCTGCTCGTCGTCCCTTATCCTTCTAAGATTGAAAACTCTATATCTATCTTCTATCTATATATCTACTCGAGGAAATAAACAGGGGCTAATAGTTCGCCCTCTACTGGATGACAATGTAAATAGCATGTGTTCAAAAGTGCTAAGGATTCAAAACATTTAGCAGAAATTCACTCTATGCTGGATGCTGGAAGCTGGAAGCGAAGTGTTCTGTGACCTTTGATATCTAAAACCACACTCCGTCGATGAAAAATAAGTACGTAGAATGAGTTAATGAAATAATTTCATATAATTATCTCACAAATCCTTATAGATCATTCAAATCATTTTAAACATTAGATTGAAGCGGACTGTGACCTTTGACCTGGATAGCTAACAACACACTCCATCTGTGAAAAATAAGCACGTAGAATGAGTTAATGAAATGATTTCATAAAATGATCTCACAAATGCTTATAGATCATTCAAATCATTTTAAACATTAGATTGTGACCTCTGACCTGTACTTCTAATACTTACCAGACTCTGTCTATCTGGACATAATAACGGTCACACTGCATTTAAACGCAACACACCTTCCTCCATTCATCCGAACCTATCGCCACCTGAAAGATGATAGCTTCCTGTGTCCAACGATACGCTGCTTCAGCTCTTGGATTCTTTCCAATCCTAATCTAACCCTGGAAACCTGACACCTACCCAAACTAACCCCAGGCCCCTGAAACCTACCCAGTTTAACCCTTGACGTGGTCCGTGGTGACATACGTGAGAGAAAAATATATGTATTTTAATTATATGTACCATAAAAAAATAAACATATAAAATATAGTGGATATTATACCTTATATTTTGTGAAACGTATAAAAGTAAGACATAAAAACCAAGGAGTTCGGTGCAAAAAATTCTGTGTGGCAGGCTGGACCAAAGCAGAGCTGAAAGTGGTCAGTGGAAGTAGAAGGACTGCGCACAACCGGAATTGGACCCTGTTTCGATTCTTGAGTGTAAAGTCCCTAACAGGGGCAAATATGAGAAACTATGGCCCTATATCTGAATTTACACCTAAACTTAGCCCTCACAGGGGCAAATATGAGAAACTATGGCCCTATATCTGAATTTGCACCTAAACTTAGCCCTCACAGGGGCAAGTATGAGAAACTATGGCCCTATATCTGAATTTGCACCTAAACTTAGCCCTCACAGGGGCAAGTATGAGAAACTATGGCCCTATATCTGAATTTACACCTAAACTTAGCCCTCACAGGGGCAAGTATGAGAAACTATGGCCCTATATCTGAATTTACACCTAAACTTAGCCCTCACATGGGCAAGTATAAGAAACTATGGCCCTATATCTGAATTTACACCTAAACTTAGCCCTCACATGGGCAAGTATAAGAAACTATGGCCCTATATCTGAATTTACACCTAAACTTAGCCCTCACAGGGGCAAGTATAAGAAACTATGGCCCTATATCTGAATTTACACCTAAACTTAGCCCTCACAGGGGCAAATAAGAGAAACTATGGCCCTATATCTGAATTTACACCTAAACTTAGCCCTCACAGGGGCAAGTATGAGAAACTATGGCCCTATATCTGAATTTACACCTAAACTTAGCCCTCACAGGGGCAAGTATAAGAAACTATGGCCCTATATCTGAATTTACACCTAAACTTAGCCCTCACAGGGGCAAATATAAGAAACTATGGCCCTATATCTGAATTTACACCTAAACTTAGCCCTCACAGGGGCAAATAAGAGAAACTATGGCCCTATATCTGAATTTACACCTAAACTTAGCCCTCACAGGGGCAAATATTAGAAACTATGGCCCTATATCTGAATTTACACCTAAACTTAGCCCTCACAGGGGCAAATATGAGAAACTATGGCCCTATATCTGAATTTACACCTAAACTTAGCCCTCACAGGGGCAAATAAGAGAAACTATGGCCCTATATCTGAATTTACACCTAAACTTAGCCCTCACAGGGGCAAATATTAGAAACTATGGCCCTATATCTGAATTTACACCTAAACTTAGCCCTCACAGGGGCAAATATAAGAAACTATGGCCCTATATCTGAATTTACACCTAAACTTAGCCCTCACAGGGGCAAGTATAAGAAACTATGGCCCTATATCTGAATTTACACCTAAACTTAGCCCTCACAGGGGCAAATATAAGAAACTATGGCCCTATATCTGAATTTACACCTAAACTTAGCCCTCACAGGGGCAAATATAAGAAACTACAGATCTATACTTTCATTTGGACCTAAAACTTAAGGCTTAATGCCATCAGCGTTCGTCATCGACTTTTACCTTTGCATTTACCATAAAATACAATCATAAATCATTCACATTTTCATCATCATCATCATCAGATATACATATATAACGTGTAGAAAGACGTATATGTTTGCAGCACAACAATCATTTAGGCCACAACGACCTATACGAAGTACTCCTGGATAAAAATACAATGATACATTATTAAAACAAGTAACAATTATATTCATTTTATATATATATATATATCTACCAAAGCTATAATACTAAATGTGTCCACGAGATGGAGGCATAGGACAAGAAATTTTTAAATATTTTAAGGGCAACAACCATATTCTTTTTATATATATATATATACATACAGAGGTACATACGTGTGCAATACAAAAAATATAAACAGTTGGGCACAGACAAAATTTAAAAAAAAAACTCAAAAGATGCTACACAAAACACAAAACACAACCAGCCAGACACACAAACTATGCAAAGAACATCTTTCGTGGTTTTCATCTCTTACCCAAACACTTAACCATTACTAATCCGGGAAAAAAAAAAAAAACCCACCTAAACCTACCTCACACACACCTGGGCAACACAGACCTACGTCATATACCCCTGCATTAAAATACAATGATAAATCATACACATTTTCATCATCATCAACATCATCATCATAAGATATGCATATAGAATGTATAGAAAGACGTATATGTTGCAGCACAACAATCATTTAGGCCACAACGACCTATACGATGTACTCCTGGATAAAAATACAATGATACATTATTAAAACAAGTAACTATTATATTCATTATACATATATAAACAGTCGGTCACAGACAGAATCAAACGAACTCAAAAGACGCTCTCTCTAATACAAATGTATGATCCTGCTCGTCGTCCCTTATCCTTCTAAGATTGAAAACTCTATATCTATCTTCTATCTATATATCTACTCGAGGAAATAAACAGGGCCTAATAATACTGGATGACAATGTAAATAGCATGTGTTCAAAAGTTCTAAGAATTCAAAACATTTAACAGAAATTCACACTATGCTGGAAGCTGGAAGCGAACTGTTCTGTGACCTTTGATATCTAAAACCACACTCCGTCTATGAAAAATAAGTACGTAGAATGAGTTAATGAAATAATTTCATATAATTATCTCACAAATCCTTATAGATCATTCAAATCATTTTAAACATTAGATTGAAGTGGACTGTGACCTCTGACCTGTACTTCTAATACTTACCAGACTCTGTCTATCTGGACATAATAACGGTCACACTGGATTTAAACGCAACACACCTTCCTCCATTCATCCGAACCTATCGCCACCTGAAAGATGACAGCTTCCTGTGTCCAACGATACCACTTACATGCACCTTAGACCTGCGCTTCACGAGATACGCCCAAGTAAGCTTTGGCCAATCAGATGGATAATGCTAATGAGAGTGGAATTAATCAGGATTAAACTCATTTTTATCTATATACTTTCATTAGAGCCTTTCGCCACCTGAAAGATGACAGCTTCCCGGATCCGATGATACCACTTACATGGAATTCGGGCCTACGGTTCTCCAGATGTGCCCAGGTAAGCTTTGGCCAATCAGATGCAATATTCTAATGAGGGTGGATACTAATGAGGGTGAAAGTCGTTTTTATCTATATACCTAACCCTAACCCTAACCCTAACCCTAACCCTAACCCTAACCCTAACCCTAACCCTAACCCAGGGGCAAATAAGAGAAACTATGGCCCTATATCTGAATTTACACCTAAACTTAGCCCTCACAGGGGCAAATAAGAGAAACTATGGCCCTATATCTGAATTTACACCTAAACTTAGCCCTCACAGGGGCAAATATTAGAAACTATGGCCCTATATCTGAATTTACACCTAAACTTAGCCCTCACAGGGGCAAGTATAAGAAACTATGGCCCTATATCTGAATTTACACCTAAACTTAGCCCTCACAGGGGCAAATATAAGAAACTATGGCCCTATATCTGAATTTACACCTAAACTTAGCCCTCACAGGGGCAAATAAGAGAAACTATGGCCCTATATCTGAATTTACACCTAAACTTAGCCCTCACAGGGGCAAGTATAAGAAACTATGGCCCTATATCTGAATTTACACCTAAACTTAGCCCTCACAGGGGCAAGTATAAGAAACTATGGCCCTATATCTGAATTTACACCTAAACTTAGCCCTCACAGGGGCAAATAAGAGAAACTATGGCCCTATATCTGAATTTACACCTAAACTTAGCCCTCACAGGGGCAAATAAGAGAAACTATGGCCCTATATCTGAATTTACACCTAAACTTAGCCCTCACAGGGGCAAATATTAGAAACTATGGCCCTATATCTGAATTTACACCTAAACTTAGCCCTCACAGGGGCAAATATAAGAAACTATGGCCCTATATCTGAATTTACACCTAAACTTAGCCCTCACAGGGGCAAATATAAGAAACTACAGATCTATACTTTCATTTGGACCTAAAACTTAAGGCTTAATGCCATCAGCGTTCGTTGTCGACTTTTACCTTTGCATTTACCATAAAATACAATCATAAATCATTCACATTTTCATCATCATCATCATCAGATATACATATATAACGTGTAGAAAGACGTATATGTTTGCAGCACAACAATCATTTAGGCCACAACGACCTATACGAAGTACTCCTGGATAAAAATACAATGATACATTATTAAAACAAGTAACAATTATATTCATTTTATATATATATATATCTACCAAAGCTATAATACTAAATGTGTCCACGAGATGGAGGCATAGGACAAGAAATTTTTAAATATTTTAAGGGCAACAACCATATTCTTTTTATATATATATACATACAGAGGTACATACGTGTGCAATACAAAAAATATAAACAGTTGGGCACAGACAAAATTTAAAAAATAAACTCAAAAGATGCTACACAAAACACAAAACACAACCAGCCAGACACACAAACTATGCAAAGAACATCTTTCGTGGTTTTCATCTCTTACCCAAACACTTAACCATTACTAATCCGGGAAAAAAAAAAAAAAAACCCACCTAAACCTACCTCACACACACCTGGGCAACACAGACCTACGTCATATACCCCTGCATTAAAATACAATGATAAATCATACACATTTTCATCATCATCAACATCATCATCATAAGATATGCATATAGAATGTATAGAAAGACGTATATGTTGCAGCACAACAATCATTTAGGCCACAACGACCTATACGATGTACTCCTGGATAAAAATACAATGATACATTATTAAAACAAGTAACTATTATATTCATTATACATATATAAACAGTCGGTCACAGACAGAATCAAACGAACTCAAAAGACGCTCTCTCTAATACAAATGTATGATCCTGCTCGTCGTCCCTTATCCTTCTAAGATTGAAAACTCTATATCTATCTTCTATCTATATATCTACTCGAGGAAATAAACAGGGCCTAATAATACTGGATGACAATGTAAATAGCATGTGTTCAAAAGTTCTAAGAATTCAAAACATTTAACAGAAATTCACACTATGCTGGAAGCTGGAAGCGAACTGTTCTGTGACCTTTGATATCTAAAACCACACTCCGTCTATGAAAAATAAGTACGTAGAATGAGTTAATGAAATAATTTCATATAATTATCTCACAAATCCTTATAGATCATTCAAATCATTTTAAACATTAGATTGAAGCGGACTGTGACCTTTGACCTGGATAGCTAACAACACACTCCATCTGTGAAAAATAAGCACGTAGAATGAGTTAATGAAATGATTTCATAAAATGATCTCACAAATGCTTATAGATCATTCAAATCATTTTAAACATTAGATTGTGACCTCTGACCTGTACTTCTAATACTTACCAGACTCTGTCTATCTGGACATAATAATGGTCACACTGCATTTAAACGTAACACACCTTCCTCCATTCATCCGAACCTATCGCCACCTGAAAGATGACAGCTTCCTGTGTCCAACGATACGCTGCTTCAGCTCTTGGATTCTTTCCAATCCTAATCTAACCCTGGAAACCTGACACCTACCCAAACTAACCCCAGGCCCCTGAAACCTACCCAGTTTAACCCTTGACGTGGTCCGTGGTGACATACGTGAGAGAAAAATATATGTATTTTAATTATATGTACCATAAAAAAATAAACATATAAAATATAGTGGATATTATACCTTATATTTTGTGAAACGTATAAAAGTAAGACATAAAAACCAAGGAGTTCGGTGCAAAAAATTCTGTGTGGCAGGCTGGACCAAAGCAGAGCTGAAAGTGGTCAGTGGAAGTAGAAGGACTGCGCACAACCGGAATTGGACCCTGTTTCGATTCTTGAGTGTAAAGTCCCTAACAGGGGCAAATATGAGAAACTATGGCCCTATATCTGAATTTACACCTAAACTTAGCCCTCACGGGGCAAATATGAGAAACTATGGCCCTATATCTGAATTTACACCTAAACTTAGCCCTCACAGGGGCAAGTATAACAAACTATGGCCCTATATCTGAATTTACACCTAAACTTAGCCCTCACAGGGGCAAGTATAACAAACTATGGCCCTATATCTGAATTTGCACCTAAACTTAGCCCTCACAGGGGCAAATATAAGAAACTATGGCCCTATATCTGAATTTACACCTAAACTTAGCCCTCACAGGGGCAAATAAGAGAAACTATGGCCCTATATCTGAATTTACACCTAAACTTAGCCCTCACAGGGGCAAGTATAACAAACTATGGCCCTATATCTGAATTTGCACCTAAACTTAGCCCTCACAGGGGCAAATAAGAGAAACTATGGCCCTATATCTGAATTTACACCTAAACTTAGCCCTCACAGGGGCAAGTATGAGAAACTATGGCCCTATATCTGAATTTACACCTAAACTTAGCCCTCACAGGGGCAAATAAGAGAAACTATGGCCCTATATCTGAATTTACACCTAAACTTAGCCCTCACAGGGGCAAATATTAGAAACTATGGCCCTATATCTGAATTTACACCTAAACTTAGCCCTCACAGGGGCAAATATAAGAAACTATGGCCCTATATCTGAATTTACACCTAAACTTAGCCCTCACAGGGGCAAATAAGAGAAACTATGGCCCTATATCTGAATTTACACCTAAACTTAGCCCTCACAGGGGCAAATATTAGAAACTATGGCCCTATATCTGAATTTACACCTAAACTTAGCCCTCACAGGGGCAAATAAGAGAAACTATGGCCCTTTATCTGAATTTACACCTAAACTTAGCCCTCACAGGGGCAAATATTAGAAACTATGGCCCTATATCTGAATTTACACCTAAACTTAGCCCTCACAGGGGCAAATATAAGAAACTATGGCCCTATATCTGAATTTACACCTAAACTTAGCCCTCACAGGGGCAAATATAAGAAACTACAGATCTATACTTTCATTTGGACCTAAAACTTAAGGCTTAATGCCATCAGCGTTCGTTGTCGACTTTTACCTTTGCATTTACCATAAAATACAATCATAAATCATTCACATTTTCATCATCATCATCATCAGATATACATATATAACGTGTAGAAAGACGTATATGTTTGCAGCACAACAATCATTTAGGCCACAACGACCTATACGAAGTACTCCTGGATAAAAATACAATGATACATTATTAAAACAAGTAACAATTATATTCATTTTATATATATATATATATATATATATATATCTACCAAAGCTATAATACTAAATGTGTCCACGAGATGGAGGCATAGGACAAGAAATTTTTAAATATTTTAAGGGCAACAACCATATTCTTTTTATATATATATACATACAGAGGTACATACGTGTGCAATACAAAAAATATAAACAGTTGGGCACAGACAAAATTTAAAAAATAAACTCAAAAGATGCTACACAAAACACAAAACACAACCAGCCAGACACACAAACTATGCAAAGAACATCTTTCGTGGTTTTCATCTCTTACCCAAACACTTAACCATTACTAATCCGGGAAAAAAAAAAAAAAAACCCACCTAAACCTACCTCACACACACCTGGGCAACACAGACCTACGTCATATACCCCTGCATTAAAATACAATGATAAATCATACACATTTTCATCATCATCAACATCATCATCATAAGATATGCATGTAGAATGTATAGAAAGACGTATATGTTGCAGCACAACAATCATTTAGGCCACAACGACCTATACGATGTACTCCTGGATAAAAATACAATGATACATTATTAAAACAAGTAACTATTATATTCATTATACATATATAAACAGTCGGTCACAGACAGAATCAAACGAACTCAAAAGACGCTCTCTCTAATACAAATGTATGATCCTGCTCGTCGTCCCTTATCCTTCTAAGATTGAAAACTCTATATCTATCTTCTATCTATATATCTACTCGAGGAAATAAACAGGGCCTAATAATACTGGATGACAATGTAAATAGCATGTGTTCAAAAGTTCTAAGAATTCAAAACATTTAACAGAAATTCACACTATGCTGGAAGCTGGAAGCGAACTGTTCTGTGACCTTTGATATCTAAAACCACACTCCGTCTATGAAAAATAAGTACGTAGAATGAGTTAATGAAATAATTTCATATAATTATCTCACAAATCCTTATAGATCATTCAAATCATTTTAAACATTAGATTGAAGCGGACTGTGACCTTTGACCTGGATAGCTAACAACACACTCCATCTGTGAAAAATAAGCACGTAGAATGAGTTAATGAAATGATTTCATAAAATGATCTCACAAATGCTTATAGATCATTCAAATCATTTTAAACATTAGATTGAAGTGGACTGTGACCTCTGACCTGTACTTCTAATACTTACCAGACTCTGTCTATCTGGACATAATAACGGTCACACTGGATTTAAACGCAACACACCTTCCTCCATTCATCCGAACCTATCGCCACCTGAAAGATGACAGCTTCCTGTGTCCAACGATACCACTTACATGCACCTTAGACCTGCGCTTCACGAGATACGCCCAAGTAAGCTTTGGCCAATCAGATGGATAATGCTAATGAGAGTGGAATTAATCAGGATTAAACTCATTTTTATCTATATACTTTCATTAGAGCCTTTCGCCACCTGAAAGATGACAGCTTCCCGGATCCGATGATACCACTTACATGGAATTCGGGCCTACGGTTCTCCAGATGTGCCCAGGTAAGCTTTGGCCAATCAGATGCAATATTCTAATGAGGGTGGATACTAATGAGGGTGAAAGTCGTTTTTATCTATATACCTAACCCTAACCCTAACCCTAACCCTAACTATGGCCCTTTATCTGAATTTACACCTAAACTTAGCCCTCACAGGGGCAAATATTAGAAACTATGGCCCTATATCTGAATTTACACCTAAACTTAGCCCTCACAGGGGCAAATAAGAGAAACTATGGCCCTATATCTGAATTTACACCTAAACTTAGCCCTCACAGGGGCAAATATTAGAAACTATGGCCCTATATCTGAATTTACACCTAAACTTAGCCCTCACAGGGGCAAATATAAGAAACTATGGCCCTATATCTGAATTTACACCTAAACTTAGCCCTCACAGGGGCAAATATAAGAAACTACAGATCTATACTTTCATTTGGACCTAAAACTTAAGGCTTAATGCCATCAGCGTTCGTTGTCGACTTTTACCTTTGCATTTACCATAAAATACAATCATAAATCATTCACATTTTCATCATCATCATCATCAGATATACATATATAACGTGTAGAAAGACGTATATGTTTGCAGCACAACAATCATTTAGGCCACAACGACCTATACGAAGTACTCCTGGATAAAAATACAATGATACATTATTAAAACAAGTAACAATTATATTCATTTTATATATATATATATATATATATATATATCTACCAAAGCTATAATACTAAATGTGTCCACGAGATGGAGGCATAGGACAAGAAATTTTTAAATATTTTAAGGGCAACAACCATATTCTTTTTATATATATATACATACAGAGGTACATACGTGTGCAATACAAAAAATATAAACAGTTGGGCACAGACAAAATTTAAAAAATAAACTCAAAAGATGCTACACAAAACACAAAACACAACCAGCCAGACACACAAACTATGCAAAGAACATCTTTCGTGGTTTTCATCTCTTACCCAAACACTTAACCATTACTAATCCGGGAAAAAAAAAAAAAAAACCCACCTAAACCTACCTCACACACACCTGGGCAACACAGACCTACGTCATATACCCCTGCATTAAAATACAATGATAAATCATACACATTTTCATCATCATCAACATCATCATCATAAGATATGCATATAGAATGTATAGAAAGACGTATATGTTGCAGCACAACAATCATTTAGGCCACAACGACCTATACGATGTACTCCTGGATAAAAATACAATGATACATTATTAAAACAAGTAACTATTATATTCATTATACATATATAAACAGTCGGTCACAGACAGAATCAAACGAACTCAAAAGACGCTCTCTCTAATACAAATGTATGATCCTGCTCGTCGTCCCTTATCCTTCTAAGATTGAAAACTCTATATCTATCTTCTATCTATATATCTACTCGAGGAAATAAACAGGGCCTAATAATACTGGATGACAATGTAAATAGCATGTGTTCAAAAGTTCTAAGAATTCAAAACATTTAACAGAAATTCACACTATGCTGGAAGCTGGAAGCGAACTGTTCTGTGACCTTTGATATCTAAAACCACACTCCGTCTATGAAAAATAAGTACGTAGAATGAGTTAATGAAATAATTTCATATAATTATCTCACAAATCCTTATAGATCATTCAAATCATTTTAAACATTAGATTGAAGCGGACTGTGACCTTTGACCTGGATAGCTAACAACACACTCCATCTGTGAAAAATAAGCACGTAGAATAAGTTAATGAAATGATTTCATAAAATGATCTCACAAATGCTTATAGATCATTCAAATCATTTTAAACATTAGATTGAAGTGGACTGTGACCTCTGACCTGTACTTCTAATACTTACCAGACTCTGTCTATCTGGACATAATAACGGTCACACTGGATTTAAACGCAACACACCTTCCTCCATTCATCCGAACCTATCGCCACCTGAAAGATGACAGCTTCCTGTGTCCAACGATACCACTTACATGCACCTTAGACCTGCGCTTCACGAGATACGCCCAAGTAAGCTTTGGCCAATCAGATGGATAATGCTAATGAGAGTGGAATTAATCAGGATTAAACTCATTTTTATCTATATACTTTCATTAGAGCCTTTCGCCACCTGAAAGATGACAGCTTCCCGGATCCGATGATACCACTTACATGGAATTCGGGCCTACGGTTCTCCAGATGTGCCCAGGTAAGCTTTGGCCAATCAGATGCAATATTCTAATGAGGGTGGATACTAATGAGGGTGAAAGTCGTTTTTATCTATATACCTAACCCTAACCCTAACCCTAACCCTAACTATGGCCCTTTATCTGAATTTACACCTAAACTTAGCCCTCACAGGGGCAAATATTAGAAACTATGGCCCTATATCTGAATTTACACCTAAACTTAGCCCTCACAGGGGCAAATAAGAGAAACTATGGCCCTATATCTGAATTTACACCTAAACTTAGCCCTCACAGGGGCAAATATTAGAAACTATGGCCCTATATCTGAATTTACACCTAAACTTAGCCCTCACAGGGGCAAATATAAGAAACTATGGCCCTATATCTGAATTTACACCTAAACTTAGCCCTCACAGGGGCAAATATAAGAAACTACAGATCTATACTTTCATTTGGACCTAAAACTTAAGGCTTAATGCCATCAGCGTTCGTTGTCGACTTTTACCTTTGCATTTACCATAAAATACAATCATAAATCATTCACATTTTCATCATCATCATCATCAGATATACATATATAACGTGTAGAAAGACGTATATGTTTGCAGCACAACAATCATTTAGGCCACAACGACCTATACGAAGTACTCCTGGATAAAAATACAATGATACATTATTAAAACAAGTAACAATTATATTCATTTTATATATATATATATATATATATATATATCTACCAAAGCTATAATACTAAATGTGTCCACGAGATGGAGGCATAGGACAAGAAATTTTTAAATATTTTAAGGGCAACAACCATATTCTTTTTATATATATATACATACAGAGGTACATACGTGTGCAATACAAAAAATATAAACAGTTGGGCACAGACAAAATTTAAAAAATAAACTCAAAAGATGCTACACAAAACACAAAACACAACCAGCCAGACACACAAACTATGCAAAGAACATCTTTCGTGGTTTTCATCTCTTACCCAAACACTTAACCATTACTAATCCGGGAAAAAAAAAAAAAAAACCCACCTAAACCTACCTCACACACACCTGGGCAACACAGACCTACGTCATATACCCCTGCATTAAAATACAATGATAAATCATACACATTTTCATCATCATCAACATCATCATCATAAGATATGCATATAGAATGTATAGAAAGACGTATATGTTGCAGCACAACAATCATTTAGGCCACAACGACCTATACGATGTACTCCTGGATAAAAATACAATGATACATTATTAAAACAAGTAACTATTATATTCATTATACATATATAAACAGTCGGTCACAGACAGAATCAAACGAACTCAAAAGACGCTCTCTCTAATACAAATGTATGATCCTGCTCGTCGTCCCTTATCCTTCTAAGATTGAAAACTCTATATCTATCTTCTATCTATATATCTACTCGAGGAAATAAACAGGGCCTAATAATACTGGATGACAATGTAAATAGCATGTGTTCAAAAGTTCTAAGAATTCAAAACATTTAACAGAAATTCACACTATGCTGGAAGCTGGAAGCGAACTGTTCTGTGACCTTTGATATCTAAAACCACACTCCGTCTATGAAAAATAAGTACGTAGAATGAGTTAATGAAATAATTTCATATAATTATCTCACAAATCCTTATAGATCATTCAAATCATTTTAAACATTAGATTGAAGCGGACTGTGACCTTTGACCTGGATAGCTAACAACACACTCCATCTGTGAAAAATAAGCACGTAGAATAAGTTAATGAAATGATTTCATAAAATGATCTCACAAATGCTTATAGATCATTCAAATCATTTTAAACATTAGATTGAAGTGGACTGTGACCTCTGACCTGTACTTCTAATACTTACCAGACTCTGTCTATCTGGACATAATAACGGTCACACTGGATTTAAACGCAACACACCTTCCTCCATTCATCCGAACCTATCGCCACCTGAAAGATGACAGCTTCCTGTGTCCAACGATACCACTTACATGCACCTTAGACCTGCGCTTCACGAGATACGCCCAAGTAAGCTTTGGCCAATCAGATGGATAATGCTAATGAGAGTGGAATTAATCAGGATTAAACTCATTTTTATCTATATACTTTCATTAGAGCCTTTCGCCACCTGAAAGATGACAGCTTCCCGGATCCGATGATACCACTTACATGGAATTCGGGCCTACGGTTCTCCAGATGTGCCCAGGTAAGCTTTGGCCAATCAGATGCAATATTCTAATTAGGGTGGATACTAATGAGGGTGAAAGTCGTTTTTATCTATATACCTAGCTGCACGTTAACCCCAAGATAACCTCTAACCCTTAAACCCTCTAACCCAAGCCCTCAAAACTCAAAAGTTCACCTTCTAAAACTGGAGAGTTATAAGATTGAAATCTATATCTATATATCATCTATATCTATCTATCTATCTATCTATCTATCTATCTATCTATCTATCTAATAAAACTTTTCTGTCCCTTCTGAGCAGAATACCTAACACTTACCAGACTCTGTCCTTCCTTCTATCTATCTATCAATCTATCTATTTATTTGTTGCAGCACAACAGTCATTTAGGCCACACTGACCTATACTATATACTCCTGGATAAAAATACAATGATACATTATTAAAACAAGTAACAATTATATTCATTATATATATATATATCTACCAAAGCTATAATACTAAATGTGTCCACGAGATGGAGGCATAGGACAAGAAATTTTTAAATATTTTAAGGGCAACAACCATATTCTTTTTATATATATATACATACAGAGGTACATACGTGTGCAATACAAAAAATATAAACAGTTGGGCACAGACAAAATTTAAAAAAAAAACTCAAAAGATGCTACACAAAACACAAAACACAACCAGCCAGACACACAAACTATGCAAAGAACATCTTTCGTGGTTTTCATCTCTTACCCAAACACTTAACCATTACTAATCCGGGAAAAAAAAAAAAACCCACCTAAACCTACCTCACACACACCTGGGCAACACAGACCTACGTCATATACCCCTGCATTAAAATACAATGATAAATCATACACATTTTCATCATCATCATCATAAGATATGCATATAGAATGTATAGAAAGACGTATATGTTGCAGCACAAAAATCATTTAGGCCACAACGACCTATACGAAGTACTCCTGGATAAAAATACAATGATACATTATTAAAACAAGTAACAATTATATTCATTATACATATATAAACAGTCGGTCACAGACAGAATCAAACGAACTCAAAAGACGCTCTCTCTAATACAAATGTATGATCCTACTCGTCGTCCCTTATCCTTCTAAGATAGAAGATAGATATAGAGTTTTCAATCTATATATCTACTCGAGGAAATAAACAGGGGCTAATAGTTCGCCCTCTACTGGATGACAATGTAAATAGCATGTGTTCAAAAGTGCTAAGGATTCAAAACATTTAGCAGAAATTCACTCTATGCTGGAAGCTGGAAGCGAACTGTTCTGTGACCTTTGATATCTAAAACCACACTCCGTCGATGAAAAATAAGTACGTAGAATGAGTTAATGAAATAATTTCATATAATTATCTCACAAATCCTTATAGATCATTCAAATCATTTTAAACATTAGATTGTGACCTCTGACCTGTACTTCTAATACTTACCAGACTCTGTCTATCTGGACATAATAACGGTCACACTGCATTTAAACGCAACACACCTTCCTCCATTCATCCGAACCTATCGCCACCTGAAAGATGACAGCTTCCTGTGTCCAACGATACGCTGCTTCAGCTCCTGGATTCTTTCCAATCCTAATCTAACCCTGGAAACCTGGCACCTACCCAAACTAACCCCAGGCCCCTGAAACCTACCCAGTTTAACCCTTGACGTGGTCCGTGGTGACATACGTGAGAGAAAAATATATGTATTTTAATTATATGTACCATAAAAAAATAAACATATAAAATATAGTGGATATTATACCTTATATTTTGTGAAACGTATAAAAGTAAGACATAAAAACCAAGAAGTTCGGTGCAAAAAATTCTGTGTGGCAGGCTGGACCAAAGCAGAGCTGAAAGTGGTCAGTGGAAGTAGAAGGACTGCGCACAACCGGAATTGGACCCTGTTTCGATTCTTGAGTGTAAAGTCCCTAACAGGGGCAAATATGAGAAACTATGGCCCTATATCTGAATTTGCACCTAAACTTAGCCCTCACAGGGGCAAGTATAAGAAACTATGGCCCTATATCTGAATTTACACCTAAACTTAGCCCTCACATGGGCAAGTATAAGAAACTATGGCCCTATATCTGAATTTACACCTAAACTTAGCCCTCACAGGGGCAAAAAAGAGAAACTATGGCCCTATATCTGAATTTACACCTAAACTTAGCCCTCACAGGGGCAAGTATGAGAAACTATGGCCCTATATCTGAATTTACACCTAAACTTAGCCCTCACAGGGGCAAGTATAAGAAACTATGGCCCTATATCTGAATTTACACCTAAACTTAGCCCTCACAGGGGCAAATATAAGAAACTATGGCCCTATATCTGAATTTACACCTAAACTTAGCCCTCACAGGGGCAAGTATAAGAAACTATGGCCCTATATCTGAATTTACACCTAAACTTAGCCCTCACAGGGGCAAATAAGAGAAACTATGGCCCTATATCTGAATTTACACCTAAACTTAGCCCTCACAGGGGCAAATATTAGAAACTATGGCCCTATATCTGAATTTACACCTAAACTTAGCCCTCACAGGGGCAAATATAAGAAACTATGGCCCTATATCTGAATTTACACCTAAACGTAGCCCTCACAGGGGCAAATAAGAGAAACTATGGCCCTATATCTGAATTTACACCTAAACTTAGCCCTCACAGGGGCAAATATAAGAAACTATGGCCCTATATCTGAATTTACACCTAAACTTAGCCCTCACAGGGGCAAATATAAGAAACTATGGCCCTATATCTGAATTTACACCTAAACTTAGCCCTCACAGGGGCAAATATAAGAAACTACAGATCTATACTTTCATTTGGACCTAAAACTTAAGGCTTAATGCCATCAGCGTTCGTCGTCGACTTTTACCTTTGCATTTACCATAAAATACCATCATAAATCATTCACATTTTCATCATCATCATCATCAGATATACATATATAACGTGTAGAAAGACGTATATGTTTGCAGCACAACAATCATTTAGGCCACAACGACCTATACGAAGTACTCCTGGATAAAAATACAATGATACATTATTAAAACAAGTAACAATTATATTCATTTTATATATATATATATATATCTACCAAAGCTATAATACTAAATGTGTCCACGAGATGGAGGCATAGGACAAGAAATTTTTAAATATTTTAAGGGCAACAACCATATTCTTTTTATATATATATACATACAGAGGTACATACGTGTGCAATACAAAAAATATAAACAGTTGGGCACAGACAAAATTTAAAAAAAAAAAACTCAAAAGATGCTACACAAAACACAAAACACAACCAGCCAGACACACAAACTATGCAAAGAACATCTTTCGTGGTTTTCATCTCTTACCCAAACACTTAACCATTACTAATCCGGGAAAAAAAAAAAAAACCCACCTAAACCTACCTCACACACACCTGGGCAACACAGACCTACGTCATATACCCCTGCATTAAAATACAATGATAAATCATACACATTTTCATCATCATCAACATCATCATCATAAGATATGCATATAGAATGTATAGAAAGACGTATATGTTGCAGCACAACAATCATTTAGGCCACAACGACCTATACGATGTACTCCTGGATAAAAATACAATGATACATTATTAAAACAAGTAACTATTATATTCATTATACATATATAAACAGTCGGTCACAGACAGAATCAAACGAACTCAAAAGACGCTCTCTCTAATACAAATGTATGATCCTGCTCGTCGTCCCTTATCCTTCTAAGATTGAAAACTCTATATCTATCTTCTATCTATATATCTACTCGAGGAAATAAACAGGGCCTAATAATACTGGATGACAATGTAAATAGCATGTGTTCAAAAGTTCTAAGAATTCAAAACATTTAACAGAAATTCACACTATGCTGGAAGCTGGAAGCGAACTGTTCTGTGACCTTTGATATCTAAAACCACACTCCGTCTATGAAAAATAAGTACGTAGAATGAGTTAATGAAATAATTTCATATAATTATCTCACAAATCCTTATAGATCATTCAAATCATTTTAAACATTAGATTGAAGCGGACTGTGACCTTTGACCTGGATAGCTAACAACACACTCCATCTGTGAAAAATAAGCACGTAGAATGAGTTAATGAAATGATTTCATAAAATGATCTCACAAATGCTTATAGATCATTCAAATCATTTTAAACATTAGATTGAAGTGGACTGTGACCTCTGACCTGTACTTCTAATACTTACCAGACTCTGTCTATCTGGACATAATAACAGTCACACTGGATTTAAACGCAACACACCTTCCTCCATTCATCCGAACCTATCGCCACCTGAAAGATGACAGCTTCCTGTGTCCAACGATACCACTTACATGCACCTTAGACCTGCGCTTCACGAGATACGCCCAAGTAAGCTTTGGCCAATCAGATGGATAATGCTAATGAGAGTGGAATTAATCAGGATTAAACTCATTTTTATCTATATACTTTCATTAGAGCCTTTCGCCACCTGAAAGATGACAGCTTCCCGGATCCGATGATACCACTTACATGGAATTCGGGCCTACGGTTCTCCAGATGTGCCCAGGTAAGCTTTGGCCAATCAGATGCAATATTCTAATGAGGGTGGATACTAATGAGGGTGAAAGTCGTTTTTATCTATATACCTAGCTGCAAGTTAACCCCAAGATAACCTCTAACCCTTAAACCCTCTAACCCAAGCCCTCAAAACTCAAAAGTTCACCTTCTAAAACTGGAGAGTTATAAGATTGAAATCTATATCTACATATCATCTATATCTATCTATCTATCTATCTATCTAATAAAACTTTTCTGTCACTTCTGAGCAGAATACCTAACACTTACCAGACTCTGTCCTTCCTTCTATCTATCTATCAATCTATCTATTTATTTGTTGCAGCACAACAGTCATTTAGGCCACACTGACCTACACGATATACTCCTGGATAAAAATACAATGATACATTATTAAAACAAGTAACAATTATATTCATTATATATATATATATATCTACCAAAGCTATAATACTAAATGTGTCCACGAGATGGAGGCATAGGACAAGAAATTTTTAAATATTTTAAGGGCAACAACCATATTCTTTTTATATATATATACATACAGAGGTACATACGTGTGCAATACAAAAAATATAAACAGTTGGGCACAGACAAAATTTAAAAAAAAAACTCAAAAGATGCTACACAAAACACAAAACACAACCAGCCAGACACACAAACTATGCAAAGAACATCTTTCGTGGTTTTCATCTCTTACCCAAACACTTAACCATTACTAATCCGGGAAAAAAAAAAAAACCCACCTAAACCTACCTCACACACACCTGGGCAACACAGACCTACGTCATATACCCCTGCATTAAAATACAATGATAAATCATACACATTTTCATCATCATCATCATAAGATATGCATATAGAATGTATAGAAAGACGTATATGTTGCAGCACAAAAATCATTTAGGCCACAACGACCTATACGAAGTACTCCTGGATAAAAATACAATGATACATTATTAAAACAAGTAACAATTATATTCATTATACATATATAAACAGTCGGTCACAGACAGAATCAAACGAACTCAAAAGACGCTCTCTCTAATACAAATGTATGATCCTGCTCGTCGTCCCTTATCCTTCTAAGATTGAAAACTCTATATCTATCTTCTATCTATATATCTACTCGAGGAAATAAACAGGGGCTAATAGTTCGCCCTCTACTGGATGACAATGTAAATAGCATGTGTTCAAAAGTGCTAAGGATTCAAAACATTTAGCAGAAATTCACTCTATGCTGGATGCTGGAAGCTGGAAGCGAAGTGTTCTGTGACCTTTGATATCTAAAACCACACTCCGTCGATGAAAAATAAGTACGTAGAATGAGTTAATGAAATAATTTCATATAATTATCTCACAAATCCTTATAGATCATTCAAATCATTTTAAACATTAGATTGAAGCGGACTGTGACCTTTGACCTGGATAGCTAACAACACACTCCATCTGTGAAAAATAAGCACGTAGAATGAGTTAATGAAATGATTTCATAAAATGATCTCACAAATGCTTATAGATCATTCAAATCATTTTAAACATTAGATTGTGACCTCTGACCTGTACTTCTAATACTTACCAGACTCTGTCTATCTGGACATAATAACGGTCACACTGCATTTAAACGCAACACACCTTCCTCCATTCATCCGAACCTATCGCCACCTGAAAGATGACAGCTTCCTGTGTCCAACGATACGCTGCTTCAGCTCTTGGATTCTTTCCAATCCTAATCTAACCCTGGAAACCTGACACCTACCCAAACTAACCCCAGGCCCCTGAAACCTACCCAGTTTAACCCTTGACGTGGTCCGTGGTGACATACGTGAGAGAAAAATATATGTATTTTAATTATATGTACCATAAAAAAAATAAACATAAAATATAGTGGATATTATACCTTATATTTTGTGAAACGTATAAAAGTAAGACATAAAAACCAAGGAGTTCGGTGCAAAAAATTCTGTGTGGCAGGCTGGACCAAAGAAGAGCTGAAAGTGGTCAGTGGAAGTAGAAGGACTGCGCACAACCGGAATTGGACCCTGTTTCGATTCTTGAGTGTAAAGTCCCTAACAGGGGCAAATATGAGAAACTATGGCCCTATATCTGAATTTACACCTAAACTTAGCCCTCACAGGGGCAAGTATGAGAAACTATGGCCCTATATCTGAATTTGCACCTAAACTTAGCCCTCACAGGGGCAAGTATGAGAAACTATGGCCCTATATCTGAATTTACACCTAAACTTAGCCCTCACAGGGGCAAGTATGAGAAACTATGGCCCTATATCTGAATTTACACCTAAACTTAGCCCTCACATGGGCAAGTATAAGAAACTATGGCCCTATATCTGAATTTACACCTAAACTTAGCCCTCACATGGGCAAGTATAAGAAACTATGGCCCTATATCTGAATTTACACCTAAACTTAGCCCTCACAGGGGCAAGTATAAGAAACTATGGCCCTATATCTGAATTTACACCTAAACTTAGCCCTCACAGGGGCAAATAAGAGAAACTATGGCCCTATATCTGAATTTACACCTAAACTTAGCCCTCACAGGGGCAAGTATGAGAAACTATGGCCCTATATCTGAATTTACACCTAAACTTAGCCCTCACAGGGGCAAGTATAAGAAACTATGGCCCTATATCTGAATTTACACCTAAACTTAGCCCTCACAGGGGCAAATATAAGAAACTATGGCCCTATATCTGAATTTACACCTAAACTTAGCCCTCACAGGGGCAAATAAGAGAAACTATGGCCCTATATCTGAATTTACACCTAAACTTAGCCCTCACAGGGGCAAATATTAGAAACTATGGCCCTATATCTGAATTTACACCTAAACTTAGCCCTCACAGGGGCAAATATAAGAAACTATGGCCCTATATCTGAATTTACACCTAAACTTAGCCCTCACAGGGGCAAATAAGAGAAACTATGGCCCTATATCTGAATTTACACCTAAACTTAGCCCTCACAGGGGCAAATATAAGAAACTACAGATCTATACTTTCATTTGGACCTAAAACTTAAGGCTTAATGCCATCAGCGTTCGTCATCGACTTTTACCTTTGCATTTACCATAAAATACAATCATAAATCATTCACATTTTCATCATCATCATCATCAGATATACATATATAACGTGTAGAAAGACGTATATGTTTGCAGCACAACAATCATTTAGGCCACAACGACCTATACGAAGTACTCCTGGATAAAAATACAATGATACATTATTAAAACAAGTAACAATTATATTCATTTTATATATATATATATATATATATATATATATATATATATATATATATATATATATATATATATATATATCTACCAAAGCTATAATACTAAATGTGTCCACGAGATGGAGGCATAGGACAAGAAATTTTTAAATATTTTAAGGGCAACAACCATATTCTTTTTATATATATATACATACAGAGGTACATACGTGTGCAATACAAAAAATATAAACAGTTGGGCACAGACAAAATTTAAAAAAAAAACTCAAAAGATGCTACACAAAACACAAAACACAACCAGCCAGACACACAAACTATGCAAAGAACATCTTTCGTGGTTTTCATCTCTTACCCAAACACTGAACCATTACTAATCCGGGAAAAAAAAAAAAAACCCACCTAAACCGACCTCACACACACCTGGGCAACACAGACCTACGTCATATACCCCTGCATTAAAATACAATGATAAATCATACACATTTTCATCATCATCATCATAAGATATGCATATAGAATGTATAGAAAGACGTATATGTTGCAGCACAAAAATCATTTAGGCCACAACGACCTATACGAAGTACTCCTGGATAAAAATACAATGATACATTATTAAAACAAGTAACAATTATATTCATTATACATATATAAACAGTCGGTCACAGACAGAATCAAACGAACTCAAAAGACGCTCTCTCTAATACAAATGTATGATCCTACTCGTCGTCCCTTATCCTTCTAAGATAGAAGATAGATATAGAGTTTTCAATCTATATATCTACTCGAGGAAATAAACAGGGGCTAATAGTTCGCCCTCTACTGGATGACAATGTAAATAGCATGTGTTCAAAAGTGCTAAGGATTCAAAACATTTAGCAGAAATTCACTCTATGCTGGAAGCTGGAAGCGAACTGTTCTGTGACCTTTGATATCTAAAACCACACTCCGTCGATGAAAAATAAGTACGTAGAATGAGTTAATGAAATAATTTCATATAATTATCTCACAAATCCTTATAGATCATTCAAATCATTTTAAACATTAGATTGTGACCTCTGACCTGTACTTCTAATACTTACCAGACTCTGTCTATCTGGACATAATAACGGTCACACTGCATTTAAACGCAACACACCTTCCTCCATTCATCCGAACCTATCGCCACCTGAAAGATGACAGCTTCCTGTGTCCAACGATACGCTGCTTCAGCTCCTGGATTCTTTCCAATCCTAATCTAACCCTGGAAACCTGGCACCTACCCAAACTAACCCCAGGCCCCTGAAACCTACCCAGTTTAACCCTTGACGTGGTCCGTGGTGACATACGTGAGAGAAAAATATATGTATTTTAATTATATGTACCATAAAAAAATAAACATATAAAATATAGTGGATATTATACCTTATATTTTGTGAAACGTATAAAAGTAAGACATAAAAACCAAGAAGTTCGGTGCAAAAAATTCTGTGTGGCAGGCTGGACCAAAGCAGAGCTGAAAGTGGTCAGTGGAAGTAGAAGGACTGCGCACAACCGGAATTGGACCCTGTTTCGATTCTTGAGTGTAAAGTCCCTAACAGGGGCAAATATGAGAAACTATGGCCCTATATCTGAATTTGCACCTAAACTTAGCCCTCACAGGGGCAAGTATAAGAAACTATGGCCCTATATCTGAATTTACACCTAAACTTAGCCCTCACATGGGCAAGTATAAGAAACTATGGCCCTATATCTGAATTTACACCTAAACTTAGCCCTCACAGGGGCAAAAAAGAGAAACTATGGCCCTATATCTGAATTTACACCTAAACTTAGCCCTCACAGGGGCAAGTATGAGAAACTATGGCCCTATATCTGAATTTACACCTAAACTTAGCCCTCACAGGGGCAAGTATAAGAAACTATGGCCCTATATCTGAATTTACACCTAAACTTAGCCCTCACAGGGGCAAATATAAGAAACTATGGCCCTATATCTGAATTTACACCTAAACTTAGCCCTCACAGGGGCAAGTATAAGAAACTATGGCCCTATATCTGAATTTACACCTAAACTTAGCCCTCACAGGGGCAAATAAGAGAAACTATGGCCCTATATCTGAATTTACACCTAAACTTAGCCCTCACAGGGGCAAATATTAGAAACTATGGCCCTATATCTGAATTTACACCTAAACTTAGCCCTCACAGGGGCAAATATAAGAAACTATGGCCCTATATCTGAATTTACACCTAAACGTAGCCCTCACAGGGGCAAATAAGAGAAACTATGGCCCTATATCTGAATTTACACCTAAACTTAGCCCTCACAGGGGCAAATATAAGAAACTATGGCCCTATATCTGAATTTACACCTAAACTTAGCCCTCACAGGGGCAAATATAAGAAACTATGGCCCTATATCTGAATTTACACCTAAACTTAGCCCTCACAGGGGCAAATATAAGAAACTACAGATCTATACTTTCATTTGGACCTAAAACTTAAGGCTTAATGCCATCAGCGTTCGTCGTCGACTTTTACCTTTGCATTTACCATAAAATACCATCATAAATCATTCACATTTTCATCATCATCATCATCAGATATACATATATAACGTGTAGAAAGACGTATATGTTTGCAGCACAACAATCATTTAGGCCACAACGACCTATACGAAGTACTCCTGGATAAAAATACAATGATACATTATTAAAACAAGTAACAATTATATTCATTTTATATATATATATATATATCTACCAAAGCTATAATACTAAATGTGTCCACGAGATGGAGGCATAGGACAAGAAATTTTTAAATATTTTAAGGGCAACAACCATATTCTTTTTATATATATATACATACAGAGGTACATACGTGTGCAATACAAAAAATATAAACAGTTGGGCACAGACAAAATTTAAAAAAAAAAAACTCAAAAGATGCTACACAAAACACAAAACACAACCAGCCAGACACACAAACTATGCAAAGAACATCTTTCGTGGTTTTCATCTCTTACCCAAACACTTAACCATTACTAATCCGGGAAAAAAAAAAAAAACCCACCTAAACCTACCTCACACACACCTGGGCAACACAGACCTACGTCATATACCCCTGCATTAAAATACAATGATAAATCATACACATTTTCATCATCATCAACATCATCATCATAAGATATGCATATAGAATGTATAGAAAGACGTATATGTTGCAGCACAACAATCATTTAGGCCACAACGACCTATACGATGTACTCCTGGATAAAAATACAATGATACATTATTAAAACAAGTAACTATTATATTCATTATACATATATAAACAGTCGGTCACAGACAGAATCAAACGAACTCAAAAGACGCTCTCTCTAATACAAATGTATGATCCTGCTCGTCGTCCCTTATCCTTCTAAGATTGAAAACTCTATATCTATCTTCTATCTATATATCTACTCGAGGAAATAAACAGGGCCTAATAATACTGGATGACAATGTAAATAGCATGTGTTCAAAAGTTCTAAGAATTCAAAACATTTAACAGAAATTCACACTATGCTGGAAGCTGGAAGCGAACTGTTCTGTGACCTTTGATATCTAAAACCACACTCCGTCTATGAAAAATAAGTACGTAGAATGAGTTAATGAAATAATTTCATATAATTATCTCACAAATCCTTATAGATCATTCAAATCATTTTAAACATTAGATTGAAGCGGACTGTGACCTTTGACCTGGATAGCTAACAACACACTCCATCTGTGAAAAATAAGCACGTAGAATGAGTTAATGAAATGATTTCATAAAATGATCTCACAAATGCTTATAGATCATTCAAATCATTTTAAACATTAGATTGAAGTGGACTGTGACCTCTGACCTGTACTTCTAATACTTACCAGACTCTGTCTATCTGGACATAATAACAGTCACACTGGATTTAAACGCAACACACCTTCCTCCATTCATCCGAACCTATCGCCACCTGAAAGATGACAGCTTCCTGTGTCCAACGATACCACTTACATGCACCTTAGACCTGCGCTTCACGAGATACGCCCAAGTAAGCTTTGGCCAATCAGATGGATAATGCTAATGAGAGTGGAATTAATCAGGATTAAACTCATTTTTATCTATATACTTTCATTAGAGCCTTTCGCCACCTGAAAGATGACAGCTTCCCGGATCCGATGATACCACTTACATGGAATTCGGGCCTACGGTTCTCCAGATGTGCCCAGGTAAGCTTTGGCCAATCAGATGCAATATTCTAATGAGGGTGGATACTAATGAGGGTGAAAGTCGTTTTTATCTATATACCTAGCTGCAAGTTAACCCCAAGATAACCTCTAACCCTTAAACCCTCTAACCCAAGCCCTCAAAACTCAAAAGTTCACCTTCTAAAACTGGAGAGTTATAAGATTGAAATCTATATCTACATATCATCTATATCTATCTATCTATCTATCTATCTAATAAAACTTTTCTGTCACTTCTGAGCAGAATACCTAACACTTACCAGACTCTGTCCTTCCTTCTATCTATCTATCAATCTATCTATTTATTTGTTGCAGCACAACAGTCATTTAGGCCACACTGACCTACACGATATACTCCTGGATAAAAATACAATGATACATTATTAAAACAAGTAACAATTATATTCATTATATATATATATATATCTACCAAAGCTATAATACTAAATGTGTCCACGAGATGGAGGCATAGGACAAGAAATTTTTAAATATTTTAAGGGCAACAACCATATTCTTTTTATATATATATACATACAGAGGTACATACGTGTGCAATACAAAAAATATAAACAGTTGGGCACAGACAAAATTTAAAAAAAAAACTCAAAAGATGCTACACAAAACACAAAACACAACCAGCCAGACACACAAACTATGCAAAGAACATCTTTCGTGGTTTTCATCTCTTACCCAAACACTTAACCATTACTAATCCGGGAAAAAAAAAAAAAACCCACCTAAACCTACCTCACACACACCTGGGCAACACAGACCTACGTCATATACCCCTGCATTAAAATACAATGATAAATCATACACATTTTCATCATCATCATCATAAGATATGCATATAGAATGTATAGAAAGACGTATATGTTGCAGCACAAAAATCATTTAGGCCACAACGACCTATACGAAGTACTCCTGGATAAAAATACAATGATACATTATTAAAACAAGTAACAATTATATTCATTATACATATATAAACAGTCGGTCACAGACAGAATCAAACGAACTCAAAAGACGCTCTCTCTAATACAAATGTATGATCCTGCTCGTCGTCCCTTATCCTTCTAAGATTGAAAACTCTATATCTATCTTCTATCTATATATCTACTCGAGGAAATAAACAGGGGCTAATAGTTCGCCCTCTACTGGATGACAATGTAAATAGCATGTGTTCAAAAGTGCTAAGGATTCAAAACATTTAGCAGAAATTCACTCTATGCTGGATGCTGGAAGCTGGAAGCGAAGTGTTCTGTGACCTTTGATATCTAAAACCACACTCCGTCGATGAAAAATAAGTACGTAGAATGAGTTAATGAAATAATTTCATATAATTATCTCACAAATCCTTATAGATCATTCAAATCATTTTAAACATTAGATTGAAGCGGACTGTGACCTTTGACCTGGATAGCTAACAACACACTCCATCTGTGAAAAATAAGCACGTAGAATGAGTTAATGAAATGATTTCATAAAATGATCTCACAAATGCTTATAGATCATTCAAATCATTTTAAACATTAGATTGTGACCTCTGACCTGTACTTCTAATACTTACCAGACTCTGTCTATCTGGACATAATAACGGTCACACTGCATTTAAACGCAACACACCTTCCTCCATTCATCCGAACCTATCGCCACCTGAAAGATGACAGCTTCCTGTGTCCAACGATACGCTGCTTCAGCTCTTGGATTCTTTCCAATCCTAATCTAACCCTGGAAACCTGACACCTACCCAAACTAACCCCAGGCCCCTGAAACCTACCCAGTTTAACCCTTGACGTGGTCCGTGGTGACATACGTGAGAGAAAAATATATGTATTTTAATTATATGTACCATAAAAAAAATAAACATAAAATATAGTGGATATTATACCTTATATTTTGTGAAACGTATAAAAGTAAGACATAAAAACCAAGGAGTTCGGTGCAAAAAATTCTGTGTGGCAGGCTGGACCAAAGAAGAGCTGAAAGTGGTCAGTGGAAGTAGAAGGACTGCGCACAACCGGAATTGGACCCTGTTTCGATTCTTGAGTGTAAAGTCCCTAACAGGGGCAAATATGAGAAACTATGGCCCTATATCTGAATTTACACCTAAACTTAGCCCTCACAGGGGCAAGTATGAGAAACTATGGCCCTATATCTGAATTTGCACCTAAACTTAGCCCTCACAGGGGCAAGTATGAGAAACTATGGCCCTATATCTGAATTTACACCTAAACTTAGCCCTCACAGGGGCAAGTATGAGAAACTATGGCCCTATATCTGAATTTACACCTAAACTTAGCCCTCACATGGGCAAGTATAAGAAACTATGGCCCTATATCTGAATTTACACCTAAACTTAGCCCTCACATGGGCAAGTATAAGAAACTATGGCCCTATATCTGAATTTACACCTAAACTTAGCCCTCACAGGGGCAAGTATAAGAAACTATGGCCCTATATCTGAATTTACACCTAAACTTAGCCCTCACAGGGGCAAATAAGAGAAACTATGGCCCTATATCTGAATTTACACCTAAACTTAGCCCTCACAGGGGCAAGTATGAGAAACTATGGCCCTATATCTGAATTTACACCTAAACTTAGCCCTCACAGGGGCAAGTATAAGAAACTATGGCCCTATATCTGAATTTACACCTAAACTTAGCCCTCACAGGGGCAAATATAAGAAACTATGGCCCTATATCTGAATTTACACCTAAACTTAGCCCTCACAGGGGCAAATAAGAGAAACTATGGCCCTATATCTGAATTTACACCTAAACTTAGCCCTCACAGGGGCAAATATTAGAAACTATGGCCCTATATCTGAATTTACACCTAAACTTAGCCCTCACAGGGGCAAATATAAGAAACTATGGCCCTATATCTGAATTTACACCTAAACTTAGCCCTCACAGGGGCAAATAAGAGAAACTATGGCCCTATATCTGAATTTACACCTAAACTTAGCCCTCACAGGGGCAAATATAAGAAACTACAGATCTATACTTTCATTTGGACCTAAAACTTAAGGCTTAATGCCATCAGCGTTCGTCATCGACTTTTACCTTTGCATTTACCATAAAATACAATCATAAATCATTCACATTTTCATCATCATCATCATCAGATATACATATATAACGTGTAGAAAGACGTATATGTTTGCAGCACAACAATCATTTAGGCCACAACGACCTATACGAAGTACTCCTGGATAAAAATACAATGATACATTATTAAAACAAGTAACAATTATATTCATTTTATATATATATATATATATATATATATATATATATATATATATATATATATATATATATATATATCTACCAAAGCTATAATACTAAATGTGTCCACGAGATGGAGGCATAGGACAAGAAATTTTTAAATATTTTAAGGGCAACAACCATATTCTTTTTATATATATATACATACAGAGGTACATACGTGTGCAATACAAAAAATATAAACAGTTGGGCACAGACAAAATTTAAAAAAAAAACTCAAAAGATGCTACACAAAACACAAAACACAACCAGCCAGACACACAAACTATGCAAAGAACATCTTTCGTGGTTTTCATCTCTTACCCAAACACTGAACCATTACTAATCCGGGAAAAAAAAAAAAAACCCACCTAAACCGACCTCACACACACCTGGGCAACACAGACCTACGTCATATACCCCTGCATTAAAATACAATGATAAATCATACACATTTTCATCATCATCATCATCATCATCATAAGATATGCATATAGAATGTATAGAAAGACGTATATGTTGCAGCACAACAATCATTTAGGCCACAACGACCTATACGATGTACTCCTGGATAAAAATACAATGATACATTATTAAAACAAGTAACTATTATATTCATTATACATATATAAACAGTCGGTCACAGACAGAATCAAACGAACTCAAAAGACGCTCTCTCTAATACAAATGTATGATCCTGCTCGTCGTCCCTTATCCTTCTAAGATTGAAAACTCTATATCTATCTTCTATCTATATATCTACTCGAGGAAATAAACAGGGCCTAATAATACTGGATGACAATGTAAATAGCATGTGTTCAAAAGTTCTAAGAATTCAAAACATTTAACAGAAATTCACACTATGCTGGAAGCTGGAAGCGAACTGTTCTGTGACCTTTGATATCTAAAACCACACTCCGTCTATGAAAAATAAGTACGTAGAATGAGTTAATGAAATAATTTCATATAATTATCTCACAAATCCTTATAGATCATTCAAATCATTTTAAACATTAGATTGAAGCGGACTGTGACCTTTGACCTGGATAGCTAACAACACACTCCATCTGTGAAAAATAAGCACGTAGAATGAGTTAATGAAATGATTTCATAAAATGATCTCACAAATGCTTATAGATCATTCAAATCATTTTAAACATTAGATTGAAGTGGACTGTGACCTCTGACCTGTACTTCTAATACTTACCAGACTCTGTCTATCTGGACATAATAACGGTCACACTGGATTTAAACGCAACACACCTTCCTCCATTCATCCGAACCTATCGCCACCTGAAAGATGACAGCTTCCTGTGTCCAACGATACCACTTACATGCACCTTAGACCTGCGCTTCACGAGATACGCCCAAGTAAGCTTTGGCCAATCAGATGGATAATGCTAATGAGAGTGGAATTAATCAGGATTAAACTCATTTTTATCTATATACTTTCATTAGAGCCTTTCGCCACCTGAAAGATGACAGCTTCCCGGATCCGATGATACCACTTACATGGAATTCGGGCCTACGGTTCTCCAGATGTGCCCAGGTAAGCTTTGGCCAATCAGATGCAATATTCTAATGAGGGTGGATACTAATGAGGGTGAAAGTCGTTTTTATCTATATACCTAACCCTAACCCTAACCCTAACCCTAACCTAAACTTAGCCCTCACAGGGGCAAATATTAGAAACTATGGCCCTATATCTGAATTTACACCTAAACTTAGCCCTCACAGGGGCAAATATTAGAAACTATGGCCCTATATCTGAATTTACACCTAAACTTAGCCCTCACAGGGGCAAATATAAGAAACTATGGCCCTATATCTGAATTTACACCTAAACTTAGCCCTCACAGGGGCAAATAAGAGAAACTATGGCCCTATATCTGAATTTACACCTAAACTTAGCCCTCACAGGGGCAAATATTAGAAACTATGGCCCTATATCTGAATTTACACCTAAACTTAGCCCTCACAGGGGCAAATATAAGAAACTATGGCCCTATATCTGAATTTACACCTAAACTTAGCCCTCACAGGGGCAAATATAAGAAACTACAGATCTATACTTTCATTTGGACCTAAAACTTAAGGCTTAATGCCATCAGCGTTCGTTGTCGACTTTTACCTTTGCATTTACCATAAAATACAATCATAAATCATTCACATTTTCATCATCATCATCATCAGATATACATATATAACGTGTAGAAAGACGTATATGTTTGCAGCACAACAATCATTTAGGCCACAACGACCTATACGAAGTACTCCTGGATAAAAATACAATGATACATTATTAAAACAAGTAACAATTATATTCATTTTATATATATATATATATATATATATATATATATATATATCTACCAAAGCTATAATACTAAATGTGTCCACGAGATGGAGGCATAGGACAAGAAATTTTTAAATATTTTAAGGGCAACAACCATATTCTTTTTATATATATATACATACAGAGGTACATACGTGTGCAATACAAAAAATATAAACAGTTGGGCACAGACAAAATTTAAAAAAAAAAACTCAAAAGATGCTACACAAAACACAAAACACAACCAGCCAGACACACAAACTATGCAAAGAACATCTTTCGTGGTTTTCATCTCTTACCCAAACACTTAACCATTACTAATCCGGGAAAAAAAAAAAAAACCCACCTAAACCTACCTCACACACACCTGGGCAACACAGACCTACGTCATATACCCCTGCATTAAAATACAATGATAAATCATACACATTTTCATCATCATCAACATCATCATCATAAGATATGCATATAGAATGTATAGAAAGACGTATATGTTGCAGCACAACAATCATTTAGGCCACAACGACCTATACGATGTACTCCTGGATAAAAATACAATGATACATTATTAAAACAAGTAACTATTATATTCATTATACATATATAAACAGTCGGTCACAGACAGAATCAAACGAACTCAAAAGACGCTCTCTCTAATACAAATGTATGATCCTGCTCGTCGTCCCTTATCCTTCTAAGATTGAAAACTCTATATCTATCTTCTATCTATATATCTACTCGAGGAAATAAACAGGGCCTAATAATACTGGATGACAATGTAAATAGCATGTGTTCAAAAGTTCTAAGAATTCAAAACATTTAACAGAAATTCACACTATGCTGGAAGCTGGAAGCGAACTGTTCTGTGACCTTTGATATCTAAAACCACACTCCGTCTATGAAAAATAAGTACGTAGAATGAGTTAATGAAATAATTTCATATAATTATCTCACAAATCCTTATAGATCATTCAAATCATTTTAAACATTAGATTGAAGCGGACTGTGACCTTTGACCTGGATAGCTAACAACACACTCCATCTGTGAAAAATAAGCACGTAGAATGAGTTAATGAAATGATTTCATAAAATGATCTCACAAATGCTTATAGATCATTCAAATCATTTTAAACATTAGATTGAAGTGGACTGTGACCTCTGACCTGTACTTCTAATACTTACCAGACTCTGTCTATCTGGACATAATAACGGTCACACTGGATTTAAACGCAACACACCTTCCTCCATTCATCCGAACCTATCGCCACCTGAAAGATGACAGCTTCCTGTGTCCAACGATACCACTTGCATGCACCTTAGACCTGCGCTTCACGAGATACGCCCAAGTAAGCTTTGGCCAATCAGATGGATAATGCTAATGAGAGTGGAATTAATCAGGATTAAACTCATTTTTATCTATATACTTTCATTAGAGCCTTTCGCCACCTGAAAGATGACAGCTTCCCGGATCCGATGATACCACTTACATGGAATTCGGGCCTACGGTTCTCCAGATGTGCCCAGGTAAGCTTTGGCCAATCAGATGCAATATTCTAATGAGGGTGGATACTAATGAGGGTGAAAGTCGTTTTTATCTATATACCTAGCTGCAAGTTAACCCCAAGATAACCTCTAACCCTTAAACCCTCTAACCCAAGCCCTCAAAACTCAAAAGTTCACCTTCTAAAACTGGAGAGTTATAAGATTGAAATCTATATCTACATATCATCTATATCTATCTATCTATCTATCTATCTATCTAATAAAACTTTTCTGTCACTTCTGAGCAGAATACCTAACACTTACCAGACTCTGTCCTTCCTTCTATCTATCTATCAATCTATCTATTTATTTGTTGCAGCACAACAGTCATTTAGGCCACACTGACCTATACGATATACTCCTGGATAAAAATACAATGATACATTATTAAAACAAGTAACAATTATATTCATTATATATATATATATATATATATATATATATATCTACCAAATACTATAATACTAAAGGTGTCCACGAGATGGAGGCATAGGATAAGAAATTTTTAAATATTTTAAGGGCAACAACCATATTCTTTTTATATATATATACATACAGAGGTACATACGTGTGCAATACAAAAAATATAAACAGTTGGGCACAGACAAAATTTAAAAAAAAAACTCAAAAGATGCTACACAAAACACAAAACACAACCAGCCAGACACACAAACTATGCAAAGAACATCTTTCGTGGTTTTCATCTCTTACCCAAACGCTTAACCATTACTAATCCGGGAAAAAAAAAAAAAAAACCACCTAAACCGACCTCACACACACCTGGGCAACACAGACCTACGTCATATACCCCTGCATTAAAATACAATGATAAATCATACACATTTTCATCATCATCATCATAAGATATGCATATAGAATATGTAGAAAGACGTATATGTTGCAGCACAACAATCATTTAGGCCACAACGACCTATACGAAGTACTCCTGGATAAAAATACAATGATACATTATTAAAACAAGTAACAATTATATTCATTTTATATATATATATATATATATATATATATATATATCTACCAAAGCTATAATACTAAATGTGTCCACGAGATGGAGGCATAGGACAAGAAATTTTTAAATATTTTAAGGGCAACAACCATATTCTTTTTATATATATATATACATACAGAGGTACATACGTGTGCAATACAAAAAATATAAACAGTTGGGCACAGACAAAATTTAAAAAAAAAAACTCAAAAGATGCTACACAAAACACAAAACACAACCAGCCAGACACACAAACTATGCAAAGAACATCTTTCGTGGTTTTCATCTCTTACCCAAACACTTAACCATTACTAATCCGGGAAAAAAAAAAAAAACCCACCTAAACCTACCTCACACACACCTGGGCAACACAGACCTACGTCATATACCCCTGCATTAAAATACAATGATAAATCATACACATTTTCATCATCATCAACATCATCATCATAAGATATGCATATAGAATGTATAGAAAGACGTATATGTTGCAGCACAACAATCATTTAGGCCACAACGACCTATACGATGTACTCCTGGATAAAAATACAATGATACATTATTAAAACAAGTAACTATTATATTCATTATACATATATAAACAGTCGGTCACAGACAGAATCAAACGAACTCAAAAGACGCTCTCTCTAATACAAATGTATGATCCTGCTCGTCGTCCCTTATCCTTCTAAGATTGAAAACTCTATATCTATCTTCTATCTATATATCTACTCGAGGAAATAAACAGGGCCTAATAATACTGGATGACAATGTAAATAGCATGTGTTCAAAAGTTCTAAGAATTCAAAACATTTAACAGAAATTCACACTATGCTGGAAGCTGGAAGCGAACTGTTCTGTGACCTTTGATATCTAAAACCACACTCCGTCTATGAAAAATAAGTACGTAGAATGAGTTAATGAAATAATTTCATATAATTATCTCACAAATCCTTATAGATCATTCAAATCATTTTAAACATTAGATTGAAGCGGACTGTGACCTTTGACCTGGATAGCTAACAACACACTCCATCTGTGAAAAATAAGCACCTAGAATGAGTTAATGAAATGATTTCATAAAATGATCTCACAAATGCTTATAGATCATTCAAATCATTTTAAACATTAGATTGAAGTGGACTGTGACCTCTGACCTGTACTTCTAATACTTACCAGACTCTGTCTATCTGGACATAATAACGGTCACACTGGATTTAAACGCAACACACCTTCCTCCATTCATCCGAACCTATCGCCACCTGAAAGATGACAGCTTCCTGTGTCCAACGATACCACTTACATGCACCTTAGACCTGCGCTTCACGAGATACGCCCAAGTAAGCTTTGGCCAATCAGATGGATAATGCTAATGAGAGTGGAATTAATCAGGATTAAACTCATTTTTATCTATATACTTTCATTAGAGCCTTTCGCCACCTGAAAGATGACAGCTTCCCGGATCCGATGATACCACTTACATGGAATTCGGGCCTACGGTTCTCCAGATGTGCCCAGGTAAGCTTTGGCCAATCAGATGCAATATTCTAATGAGGGTGGATACTAATGAGGGTGAAAGTCGTTTTTATCTATATACCTAACCCTAACTCTAACCCTAACCCTAACCTAACCCTAACCTAACCCTAACCCTAACCCTAACCTAACCCTAACCCTAACTATGGCCCTATATCTGAATTTACACCTAAACTTAGCCCTCACAGGGGCAAATAAGAGAAACTATGGCCCTTTATCTGAATTTACACCTAAACTTAGCCCTCACAGGGGCAAATATAAGAAACTATGGCCCTATATCTGAATTTACACCTAAACTTAGCCCTCACAGGGGCAAATATAAGAAACTACAGATCTATACTTTCATTTGGACCTAAAACTTAAGGCTTAATGCCATCAGCGTTCGTTGTCGACTTTTACCTTTGCATTTACCATAAAATACAATCATAAATCATTCACATTTTCATCATCATCATCATCAGATATACATATATAACGTGTAGAAAGACGTATATGTTTGCAGCACAACAATCATTTAGGCCACAACGACCTATACGAAGTACTCCTGGATAAAAATACAATGATACATTATTAAAACAAGTAACAATTATATTCATTTTATATATATATATATATATATATATATATATATATATATATATATCTACCAAAGCTATAATACTAAATGTGTCCACGAGATGGAGGCATAGGACAAGAAATTTTTAAATATTTTAAGGGCAACAACCATATTCTTTTTATATATATATACATACAGAGGTACATACGTGTGCAATACAAAAAATATAAACAGTTGGGCACAGACAAAATTTAAAAAAAAAAACTCAAAAGATGCTACACAAAACACAAAACACAACCAGCCAGACACACAAACTATGCAAAGAACATCTTTCGTGGTTTTCATCTCTTACCCAAACACTTAACCATTACTAATCCGGGAAAAAAAAAAAAAAACACCTAAACCTACCTCACACACACCTGGGCAACACAGACCTACGTCATATACCCCTGCATTAAAATACAATGATAAATCATACACATTTTCATCATCATCAACATCATCATCATAAGATATGCATATAGAATGTATAGAAAGACGTATATGTTGCAGCACAACAATCATTTAGGCCACAACGACCTATACGATGTACTCCTGGATAAAAATACAATGATACATTATTAAAACAAGTAACTATTATATTCATTATACATATATAAACAGTCGGTCACAGACAGAATCAAACGAACTCAAAAGACGCTCTCTCTAATACAAATGTATGATCCTGCTCGTCGTCCCTTATCCTTCTAAGATTGAAAACTCTATATCTATCTTCTATCTATATATCTACTCGAGGAAATAAACAGGGCCTAATAATACTGGATGACAATGTAAATAGCATGTGTTCAAAAGTTCTAAGAATTCAAAACATTTAACAGAAATTCACACTATGCTGGAAGCTGGAAGCGAACTGTTCTGTGACCTTTGATATCTAAAACCACACTCCGTCTATGAAAAATAAGTACGTAGAATGAGTTAATGAAATAATTTCATATAATTATCTCACAAATCCTTATAGATCATTCAAATCATTTTAAACATTAGATTGAAGCGGACTGTGACCTTTGACCTGGATAGCTAACAACACACTCCATCTGTGAAAAATAAGCACGTAGAATGAGTTAATGAAATGATTTCATAAAATGATCTCACAAATGCTTATAGATCATTCAAATCATTTTAAACATTAGATTGAAGTGGACTGTGACCTCTGACCTGTACTTCTAATACTTACCAGACTCTGTCTATCTGGACATAATAACGGTCACACTGGATTTAAACGCAACACACCTTCCTCCATTCATCCGAACCTATCGCCACCTGAAAGATGACAGCTTCCTGTGTCCAACGATACCACTTACATGCACCTTAGACCTGCGCTTCACGAGATACGCCCAAGTAAGCTTTGGCCAATCAGATGGATAATGCTAATGAGAGTGGAATTAATCAGGATTAAACTCATTTTTATCTATATACTTTCATTAGAGCCTTTCGCCACCTGAAAGATGACAGCTTCCCGGATCCGATGATACCACTTACATGGAATTCGGGCCTACGGTTCTCCAGATGTGCCCAGGTAAGCTTTGGCCAATCAGATGCAATATTCTAATGAGGGTGGATACTAATGAGGGTGAAAGTCGTTTTTATCTATATACCTAGCTGCAAGTTAACCCCAAGATAACCTCTAACCCTTAAACCCTCTAACCCAAGCCCTCAAAACTCAAAAGTTCACCTTCTAAAACTGGAGAGTTATAAGATTGAAATCTATATCTACATATCATCTATATCTATCTATCTATCTATCTATCTATCTATCTATCTATCTATCTATCTAATAAAACTTTTCTGTCACTTCTGAGCAGAATACCTAACACTTACCAGACTCTGTTCTTCCTTCTATCTATCTATCAATCTATCTATTTATTTGTTGCAGCACAACAGTCATTTAGGCCACACTGACCTATACGATATACTCCTGGATAAAAATACAATGATACATTATTAAAACAAGTAACAATTATATTCATTATATATATATATATATATATATCTACCAAATACTATAATACTAAAGGTGTCCACGAGATGGAGGCATAGGATAAGAAATTTTTAAATATTTTAAGGGCAACAACCATATTCTTTTTATATATATATACATACAGAGGTACATACGTGTGCAATACAAAAAATATAAACAGTTGGGCACAGACAAAATTTAAAAAAAAAACTCAAAAGATGCTACACAAAACACAAAACACAACCAGCCAGACACACAAACTATGCAAAGAACATCTTTCGTGGTTTTCATCTCTTACCCAAACACTTAACCATTACTAATCCGGGAAAAAAAAAAAAAAACCCACCTAAACCTACCTCACACACACCTGGGCAACACAGACCTACGTCATATACCCCTGCATTAAAATACAATGATAAATCATACACATTTTCATCATCATCATCATAAGATATGCATATAGAATATATAGAAAGACGTATATGTTGCAGCACAACAATCATTTAGGCCACAACGACCTATACGATGTACTCCTGGATAAAAATACAATGATACATTATTAAAACAAGTAACAATTATATTCATTATACATATATAAACAGTCGGTCACAGACAGAATCAAACGAACTCAAAAGACGCTCTCTCTAATACAAATGTATGATCCTGCTCGTCGTCCCTTATCCTTCTAAGATTGAAAACTCTATATCTATCTTCTATCTATATATCTACTCGAGGAAATAAACAGGGGCTAATAGTTCGCCCTCTACTGGATGACAATGTAAATAGCATGTGTTCAAAAGTGCTAAGGATTCAAAACATTTAGCAGAAATTCACTCTATGCTGGATGCTGGAAGCTGGAAGCGAAGTGTTCTGTGACCTTTGATATCTAAAACCACACTCCGTCGATGAAAAATAAGTACGTAGAATGAGTTAATGAAATAATTTCATATAATTATCTCACAAATCCTTATAGATCATTCAAATCATTTTAAACATTAGATTGAAGCGGACTGTGACCTTTGACCTGGATAGCTAACAACACACTCCATCTGTGAAAAATAAGCACGTAGAATGAGTTAATGAAATGATTTCATAAAATGATCTCACAAATGCTTATAGATCATTCAAATCATTTTAAACATTAGATTGTGACCTCTGACCTGTACTTCTAATACTTACCAGACTCTGTCTATCTGGACATAATAATGGTCACACTGCATTTAAACGCAACACACCTTCCTCCATTCATCCGAACCTATCGCCACCTGAAAGATGACAGCTTCCTGTGTCCAACGATACGCTGCTTCAGCTCTTGGATTCTTTCCAATCCTAATCTAACCCTGGAAACCTGACACCTACCCAAACTAACCCCAGGCCCCTGAAACCTACCCAGTTTAACCCTTGACGTGGTCCGTGGTGACATACGTGAGAGAAAAATATATGTATTTTAATTATATGTACCATAAAAAAATAAACATATAAAATATAGTGGATATTATACCTTATATTTTGTGAAACGTATAAAAGTAAGACATAAAAACCAAGGAGTTCGGTGCAAAAAATTCTGTGTGGCAGGCTGGACCAAAGCAGAGCTGAAAGTGGTCAGTGGAAGTAGAAGGACTGCGCACAACCGGAATTGGACCCTGTTTCGATTCTTGAGTGTAAAGTCCCTAACAGGGGCAAATATGAGAAACTATGGCCCTATATCTGAATTTACACCTAAACTTAGCCCTCACAGGGGCAAATATGAGAAACTATGGCCCTATATCTGAATTTACACCTAAACTTAGCCCTCACAGGGGCAAGTATAACAAACTATGGCCCTATATCTGAATTTACACCTAAACTTAGCCCTCACAGGGGCAAGTATAACAAACTATGGCCCTATATCTGAATTTGCACCTAAACTTAGCCCTCACAGGGGCAAATATAAGAAACTATGGCCCTATATCTGAATTTACACCTAAACTTAGCCCTCACAGGGGCAAGTATAACAAACTATGGCCCTATATCTGAATTTGCACCTAAACTTAGCCCTCACAGGGGCAAGTATAAGAAACTATGGCCCTATATCTGAATTTACACCTAAACTTAGCCCTCACAGGGGCAAGTATAAGAAACTATGGCCCTATATCTGAATTTACACCTAAACTTAGCCCTCACAGGGGCAAATAAGAGAAACTATGGCCCTATATCTGAATTTACACCTAAACTTAGCCCTCACAGGGGCAAATATTAGAAACTATGGCCCTATATCTGAATTTACACCTAAACTTAGCCCTCACAGGGGCAAATATAAGAAACTATGGCCCTATATCTGAATTTACACCTAAACTTAGCCCTCACAGGGGCAAATAAGAGAAACTATGGCCCTATATCTGAATTTACACCTAAACTTAGCCCTCACAGGGGCAAATATTAGAAACTATGGCCCTATATCTGAATTTACACCTAAACTTAGCCCTCACAGGGGCAAATATAAGAAACTATGGCCCTATATCTGAATTTACACCTAAACTTAGCCCTCACAGGGGCAAATATAAGAAACTATGGCCCTATATCTGAATTTACACCTAAACTTAGCCCTCACAGGGGCAAATATAAGAAACTACAGATCTATACTTTCATTTGGACCTAAAACTTAAGGCTTAATGCCATCAGCGTTCGTCGTCGACTTTTACCTTTGCATTTACCATAAAATACCATCATAAATCATTCACATTTTCATCATCATCATCATCAGATATACATATATAACGTGTAGAAAGACGTATATGTTTGCAGCACAACAATCATTTAGGCCACAACGACCTATACGAAGTACTCCTGGATAAAAATACAATGATACATTATTAAAACAAGTAACAATTATATTCATTTTATATATATATATATCTACCAAAGCTATAATACTAAATGTGTCCACGAGATGGAGGCATAGGACAAGAAATTTTTAAATATTTTAAGGGCAACAACCATATTCTTTTTATATATATATACATACAGAGGTACATACGTGTGCAATACAAAAAATATAAACAGTTGGGCACAGACAAAATTTAAAAAAAAAACTCAAAAGATGCTACACAAAACACAAAACACAACCAGCCAGACACACAAACTATGCAAAGAACATCTTTCGTGGTTTTCATCTCTTACCCAAACACTTAACCATTACTAATCCGGGAAAAAAAAAAAAAACCCACCTAAACCTACCTCACACACACCTGGGCAACACAGACCTACGTCATATACCCCTGCATTAAAATACAATGATAAATCATACACATTTTCATCATCATCAACATCATCATCATAAGATATGCATATAGAATGTATAGAAAGACGTATATGTTGCAGCACAACAATCATTTAGGCCACAACGACCTATACGATGTACTCCTGGATAAAAATACAATGATACATTATTAAAACAAGTAACTATTATATTCATTATACATATATAAACAGTCGGTCACAGACAGAATCAAACGAACTCAAAAGACGCTCTCTCTAATACAAATGTATGATCCTGCTCGTCGTCCCTTATCCTTCTAAGATTGAAAACTCTATATCTATCTTCTATCTATATATCTACTCGAGGAAATAAACAGGGCCTAATAATACTGGATGACAATGTAAATAGCATGTGTTCAAAAGTTCTAAGAATTCAAAACATTTAACAGAAATTCACACTATGCTGGAAGCTGGAAGCGAACTGTTCTGTGACCTTTGATATCTAAAACCACACTCCGTCTATGAAAAATAAGTACGTAGAATGAGTTAATGAAATAATTTCATATAATTATCTCACAAATCCTTATAGATCATTCAAATCATTTTAAACATTAGATTGAAGCGGACTGTGACCTTTGACCTGGATAGCTAACAACACACTCCATCTGTGAAAAATAAGCACGTAGAATGAGTTAATGAAATGATTTCATAAAATGATCTCACAAATGCTTATAGATCATTCAAATCATTTTAAACATTAGATTGAAGTGGACTGTGACCTCTGACCTGTACTTCTAATACTTACCAGACTCTGTCTATCTGGACATAATAACGGTCACACTGGATTTAAACGCAACACACCTTCCTCCATTCATCCGAACCTATCGCCACCTGAAAGATGACAGCTTCCTGTGTCCAACGATACCACTTACATGCACCTTAGACCTGCGCTTCACGAGATACGCCCAAGTAAGCTTTGGCCAATCAGATGGATAATGCTAATGAGAGTGGAATTAATCAGGATTAAACTCATTTTTATCTATATACTTTCATTAGAGCCTTTCGCCACCTGAAAGATGACAGCTTCCCGGATCCGATGATACCACTTACATGGAATTCGGGCCTACGGTTCTCCAGATGTGCCCAGGTAAGCTTTGGCCAATCAGATGCAATATTCTAATGAGGGTGGATACTAATGAGGGTGAAAGTCGTTTTTATCTATATACCTAGCTGCAAGTTAACCCCAAGATAACCTCTAACCCTTAAACCCTCTAACCCAAGCCCTCAAAACTCAAAAGTTCACCTTCTAAAACTGGAGAGTTATAAGATTGAAATCTATATCTACATATCATCTATATCTATCTATCTATCTATCTATCTATCTAATAAAACTTTTCTGTCACTTCTGAGCAGAATACCTAACACTTACCAGACTCTGTCCTTCCTTCTATCTATCTATCAATCTATCTATTTATTTGTTGCAGCACAACAGTCATTTAGGCCACACTGACCTATACGATATACTCCTGGATAAAAATACAATGATACATTATTAAAACAAGTAACAATTATATTCATTATATATATATATATATATATATATATATATATATATATATATATATATATATATATATATATATATATATATATATATATATCTACCAAATACTATAATACTAAAGGTGTCCACGAGATGGAGGCATAGGATAAGAAATTTTTAAATATTTTAAGGGCAACAACCATATTCTTTTTATATATATATACATACAGAGGTACATACGTGTGCAATACAAAAAATATAAACAGTTGGGCACAGACAAAAAACTCAAAAGATGCTACACAAAACACAAAACACAACCAGCCAGACACACAAACTATGCAAAGAACATCTTTCGTGGTTTTCATCTCTTACCCAAACACTTAACCATTACTAATCCGGGAAAAAAAAAAAAAAACCCACCTAAACCGACCTCACACACACCTGGGCAACACAGACCTACGTCATATACCCCTGCATTAAAATACAATGATAAATCATACACATTTTCATCATCATCATCATAAGATATGCATATAGAATATATAGAAAGACGTATATGTTGCAGCACAACAATCATTTAGGCCACAATGACCTATACGAAGTACTCCTGGATAAAAATACAATGATACATTATTAAAACAAGTAACAATTATATTCATTTTATATATCTACCAAAGCTATAATACTAAATGTGTCCACGAGATGGAGGCATAGGACAAGAAATTTTTAAATATTTTAAGGGCAACAACCATATTCTTTTTATATATATATACATACAGAGGTACATACGTGTGCAATACAAAAAATATAAACAGTTGGGCACAGACAAAATTTAAAAAAAAAACTCAAAAGATGCTACACAAAACACAAAACACAACCAGCCAGACACACAAACTATGCAAAGAACATCTTTCGTGGTTTTCATCTCTTACCCAAACACTTAACCATTACTAATCCGGGAAAAAAAAAAAAAACCCACCTAAACCTACCTCACACACACCTGGGCAACACAGACCTACGTCATATACCCCTGCATTAAAATACAATGATAAATCATACACATTTTCATCATCATCAACATCATCATCATAAGATATGCATATAGAATGTATAGAAAGACGTATATGTTGCAGCACAACAATCATTTAGGCCACAACGACCTATACGATGTACTCCTGGATAAAAATACAATGATACATTATTAAAACAAGTAACTATTATATTCATTATACATATATAAACAGTCGGTCACAGACAGAATCAAACGAACTCAAAAGACGCTCTCTCTAATACAAATGTATGATCCTGCTCGTCGTCCCTTATCCTTCTAAGATTGAAAACTCTATATCTATCTTCTATCTATATATCTACTCGAGGAAATAAACAGGGCCTAATAATACTGGATGACAATGTAAATAGCATGTGTTCAAAAGTTCTAAGAATTCAAAACATTTAACAGAAATTCACACTATGCTGGAAGCTGGAAGCGAACTGTTCTGTGACCTTTGATATCTAAAACCACACTCCGTCTATGAAAAATAAGTACGTAGAATGAGTTAATGAAATAATTTCATATAATTATCTCACAAATCCTTATAGATCATTCAAATCATTTTAAACATTAGATTGAAGCGGACTGTGACCTTTGACCTGGATAGCTAACAACACACTCCATCTGTGAAAAATAAGCACGTAGAATGAGTTAATGAAATGATTTCATAAAATGATCTCACAAATGCTTATAGATCATTCAAATCATTTTAAACATTAGATTGTGACCTCTGACCTGTACTTCTAATACTTACCAGACTCTGTCTATCTGGACATAATAATGGTCACACTGCATTTAAACGTAACACACCTTCCTCCATTCATCCGAACCTATCGCCACCTGAAAGATGACAGCTTCCTGTGTCCAACGATACGCTGCTTCAGCTCTTGGATTCTTTCCAATCCTAATCTAACCCTGGAAACCTGACACCTACCCAAACTAACCCCAGGCCCCTGAAACCTACCCAGTTTAACCCTTGACGTGGTCCGTGGTGACATACGTGAGAGAAAAATATATGTATTTTAATTATATGTACCATAAAAAAATAAACATATAAAATATAGTGGATATTATACCTTATATTTTGTGAAACGTATAAAAGTAAGACATAAAAACCAAGGAGTTCGGTGCAAAAAATTCTGTGTGGCAGGCTGGACCAAAGCAGAGCTGAAAGTGGTCAGTGGAAGTAGAAGGACTGCGCACAACCGGAATTGGACCCTGTTTCGATTCTTGAGTGTAAAGTCCCTAACAGGGGCAAATATGAGAAACTATGGCCCTATATCTGAATTTACACCTAAACTTAGCCCTCACAGGGGCAAGTATAACAAACTATGGCCCTATATCTGAATTTACACCTAAACTTAGCCCTCACAGGGGCAAGTATAACAAACTATGGCCCTATATCTGAATTTGCACCTAAACTTAGCCCTCACAGGGGCAAATAAGAGAAACTATGGCCCTTTATCTGAATTTACACCTAAACTTAGCCCTCACAGGGGCAAATATTAGAAACTATGGCCCTATATCTGAATTTACACCTAAACTTAGCCCTCACAGGGGCAAATATAAGAAACTATGGCCCTATATCTGAATTTACACCTAAACTTAGCCCTCACAGGGGCAAATATAAGAAACTACAGATCTATACTTTCATTTGGACCTAAAACTTAAGGCTTAATGCCATCAGCGTTCGTTGTCGACTTTTACCTTTGCATTTACCATAAAATACAATCATAAATCATTCACATTTTCATCATCATCATCATCAGATATACATATATAACGTGTAGAAAGACGTATATGTTTGCAGCACAACAATCATTTAGGCCACAACGACCTATACGAAGTACTCCTGGATAAAAATACAATGATACATTATTAAAACAAGTAACAATTATATTCATTATATATATATATATATATATATATATATATATATCTACCAAAGCTATAATACTAAATGTGTCCACGAGATGGAGGCATAGGACAAGAAATTTTTAAATATTTTAAGGGCAACAACCATATTCTTTTTATATATATATACATACAGAGGTACATACGTGTGCAATACAAAAAATATAAACAGTTGGGCACAGACAAAATTTAAAAAAAAAAACTCAAAAGATGCTACACAAAACACAAAACACAACCAGCCAGACACACAAACTATGCAAAGAACATCTTTCGTGGTTTTCATCTCTTACCCAAACACTTAACCATTACTAATCCGGGAAAAAAAAAAAAAAACACCTAAACCTACCTCACACACACCTGGGCAACACAGACCTACGTCATATACCCCTGCATTAAAATACAATGATAAATCATACACATTTTCATCATCATCAACATCATCATCATAAGATATGCATATAGAATGTATAGAAAGACGTATATGTTGCAGCACAACAATCATTTAGGCCACAACGACCTATACGATGTACTCCTGGATAAAAATACAATGATACATTATTAAAACAAGTAACTATTATATTCATTATACATATATAAACAGTCGGTCACAGACAGAATCAAACGAACTCAAAAGACGCTCTCTCTAATACAAATGTATGATCCTGCTCGTCGTCCCTTATCCTTCTAAGATTGAAAACTCTATATCTATCTTCTATCTATATATCTACTCGAGGAAATAAACAGGGCCTAATAATACTGGATGACAATGTAAATAGCATGTGTTCAAAAGTTCTAAGAATTCAAAACATTTAACAGAAATTCACACTATGCTGGAAGCTGGAAGCGAACTGTTCTGTGACCTTTGATATCTAAAACCACACTCCGTCTATGAAAAATAAGTACGTAGAATGAGTTAATGAAATAATTTCATATAATTATCTCACAAATCCTTATAGATCATTCAAATCATTTTAAACATTAGATTGAAGCGGACTGTGACCTTTGACCTGGATAGCTAACAACACACTCCATCTGTGAAAAATAAGCACGTAGAATGAGTTAATGAAATGATTTCATAAAATGATCTCACAAATGCTTATAGATCATTCAAATCATTTTAAACATTAGATTGAAGTGGACTGTGACCTCTGACCTGTACTTCTAATACTTACCAGACTCTGTCTATCTGGACATAATAACGGTCACACTGGATTTAAACGCAACACACCTTCCTCCATTCATCCGAACCTATCGCCACCTGAAAGATGACAGCTTCCTGTGTCCAACGATACCACTTACATGCACCTTAGACCTGCGCTTCACGAGATACGCCCAAGTAAGCTTTGGCCAATCAGATGGATAATGCTAATGAGAGTGGAATTAATCAGGATTAAACTCATTTTTATCTATATACTTTCATTAGAGCCTTTCGCCACCTGAAAGATGACAGCTTCCCGGATCCGATGATACCACTTACATGGAATTCGGGCCTACGGTTCTCCAGATGTGCCCAGGTAAGCTTTGGCCAATCAGATGCAATATTCTAATGAGGGTGGATACTAATGAGGGTGAAAGTCGTTTTTATCTATATACCTAGCTGCAAGTTAACCCCAAGATAACCTCTAACCCTTAAACCCTCTAACCCAAGCCCTCAAAACTCAAAAGTTCACCTTCTAAAACTGGAGAGTTATAAGATTGAAATCTATATCTACATATCATCTATATCTATCTATCTATCTATCTATCTATCTATCTATCTAATAAAACTTTTCTGTCACTTCTGAGCAGAATACCTAACACTTACCAGACTCTGTCCTTCCTTCTATCTATCTATCAATCTATCTATTTATTTGTTGCAGCACAACAGTCATTTAGGCCACACTGACCTATACGATATACTCCTGGATAAAAATACAATGATACATTATTAAAACAAGTAACAATTATATTCATTATATATATATATATATATATATATATATATATATATATATCTACCAAATACTATAATACTAAAGGTGTCCACGAGATGGAGGCATAGGATAAGAAATTTTTAAATATTTTAAGGGCAACAACCATATTCTTTTTATATATATATACATACAGAGGTACATACGTGTGCAATACAAAAAATATAAACAGTTGGGCACAGACAAAATTTAAAAAAAAAAACTCAAAAGATGCTACACAAAACACAAAACACAACCAGCCAGACACACAAACTATGCAAAGAACATCTTTCGTGGTTTTCATCTCTTACCCAAACACTTAACCATTACTAATCCGGGAAAAAAAAAAAAAAACCCACCTAAACCGACCTCACACACACCTGGGCAACACAGACCTACGTCATATACCCCTGCATTAAAATACAATGATAAATCATACACATTTTCATCATCATCATCATAAGATATGCATATAGAATGTATAGAAAGACGTATATGTTGCAGCACAACAATCATTTAGGCCACAACGACCTATACGAAGTACTCCTGGATAAAAATACAATGATACATTATTAAAACAAGTAACAATTATATTCATTATACATATATAAACAGTCGGTCACAGACAGAATCAAACGAACTCAAAAGACGCTCTCTCTAATACAAATGTATGATCCTGCTCGTCGTCCCTTATCCTTCTAAGATTGAAAACTCTATATCTATCTTCTATCTATATATCTACTCGAGGAAATAAACAGGGCCTAATAATACTGGATGACAATGTAAATAGCATGTGTTCAAAAGTTCTAAGAATTCAAAACATTTAACAGAAATTCACACTATGCTGGAAGCTGGAAGCGAACTGTTCTGTGACCTTTGATATCTAAAACCACACTCCGTCTATGAAAAATAAGTACGTAGAATGAGTTAATGAAATAATTTCATATAATTATCTCACAAATCCTTATAGATCATTCAAATCATTTTAAACATTAGATTGAAGCGGACTGTGACCTTTGACCTGGATAGCTAACAACACACTCCATCTGTGAAAAATAAGCACGTAGAATGAGTTAATGAAATGATTTCATAAAATGATCTCACAAATGCTTATAGATCATTCAAATCATTTTAAACATTAGATTGTGACCTCTGACCTGTACTTCTAATACTTACCAGACTCTGTCTATCTGGACATAATAATGGTCACACTGCATTTAAACGTAACACACCTTCCTCCATTCATCCGAACCTATCGCCACCTGAAAGATGACAGCTTCCTGTGTCCAACGATACGCTGCTTCAGCTCTTGGATTCTTTCCAATCCTAATCTAACCCTGGAAACCTGACACCTACCCAAACTAACCCCAGGCCCCTGAAACCTACCCAGTTTAACCCTTGACGTGGTCCGTGGTGACATACGTGAGAGAAAAATATATGTATTTTAATTATATGTACCATAAAAAAATAAACATATAAAATATAGTGGATATTATACCTTATATTTTGTGAAACGTATAAAAGTAAGACATAAAAACCAAGGAGTTCGGTGCAAAAAATTCTGTGTGGCAGGCTGGACCAAAGCAGAGCTGAAAGTGGTCAGTGGAAGTAGAAGGACTGCGCACAACCGGAATTGGACCCTGTTTCGATTCTTGAGTGTAAAGTCCCTAACAGGGGCAAATATGAGAAACTATGGCCCTATATCTGAATTTACACCTAAACTTAGCCCTCACGGGGCAAATATGAGAAACTATGGCCCTATATCTGAATTTACACCTAAACTTAGCCCTCACAGGGGCAAGTATAACAAACTATGGCCCTATATCTGAATTTACACCTAAACTTAGCCCTCACAGGGGCAAGTATAACAAACTATGGCCCTATATCTGAATTTGCACCTAAACTTAGCCCTCACAGGGGCAAATATAAGAAACTATGGCCCTATATCTGAATTTACACCTAAACTTAGCCCTCACAGGGGCAAATAAGAGAAACTATGGCCCTATATCTGAATTTACACCTAAACTTAGCCCTCACAGGGGCAAGTATAACAAACTATGGCCCTATATCTGAATTTGCACCTAAACTTAGCCCTCTCACAGGGGCAAATAAGAGAAACTAAGGCCCTATATCTGGAATTTACACCTAAACTTAGCCCTCACAGGGCAAGTATAAGAAACTATGGCCTATATCTGATTTACACCTAAACTTAGCCCTCACAGGGGCAAATAAGAGAAACTATGGCCCTATATCTGAATTTACACCTAAACTTAGCCCTCACAGGGGCAAAGTATAAGAAACTATGGCCCTATATCTGAATTTACACCTAAACTTAGCCCTCACAGGGGCAAAGATTAGAAACTATGGCCCTATATCTGAATTTACACCTAAACTTAGCCCTCACAGGGGCAAATATAAGAAACTATGCCCTATATCTGAATTTACACCTAAACTTAGCCCTCACAGGGGCAAATAAGAGAAACTATGGCCCTATATCTGAATTTACACCTAAACTTAGCCCTCACAGGGGCAAATATTAGAAACTATGGCCCTATATCTGAATTTACACCTAAACTTAGCCCTCACAGGGGCAAATAAGAGAAACTATGGCCCTTTATCTGAATTTACACCTAAACTTAGCCCTCACAGGGGCAAATATAAGAAACTATGGCCCTATATCTGAATTTACACCTAAACTTAGCCCTCACAGGGGCAAATATAAGAAACTATGGCCCTATATCTGAATTTACACCTAAACTTAGCCCTCACAGGGGCAAATATAAGAAACTACAGATCTATACTTTCATTTGGACCTAAAACTTAAGGCTTAATGCCATCAGCGTTCGTTGTCGACTTTTACCTTTGCATTTACCATAAAATACAATCATAAATCATTCACATTTTCATCATCATCATCATCAGATATACATATATAACGTGTAGAAAGACGTATATGTTTGCAGCACAACAATCATTTAGGCCACAACGACCTATACGAAGTACTCCTGGATAAAAATACAATGATACATTATTAAAACAAGTAACAATTATATTCATTTTATATATATATATATCTACCAAAGCTATAATACTAAATGTGTCCACGAGATGGAGGCATAGGACAAGAAATTTTTAAATATTTTAAGGGCAACAACCATATTCTTTTTATATATATATACATACAGAGGTACATACGTGTGCAATACAAAAAATATAAACAGTTGGGCACAGACAAAATTTAAAAAAAAAACTCAAAAGATGCTACACAAAACACAAAACACAACCAGCCAGACACACAAACTATGCAAAGAACATCTTTCGTGGTTTTCATCTCTTACCCAAACACTTAACCATTACTAATCCGGGAAAAAAAAAAAAAACCCACCTAAACCTACCTCACACACACCTGGGCAACACAGACCTACGTCATATACCCCTGCATTAAAATACAATGATAAATCATACACATTTTCATCATCATCAACATCATCATCATAAGATATGCATATAGAATGTATAGAAAGACGTATATGTTGCAGCACAACAATCATTTAGGCCACAACGACCTATACGATGTACTCCTGGATAAAAATACAATGATACATTATTAAAACAAGTAACTATTATATTCATTATACATATATAAACAGTCGGTCACAGACAGAATCAAACGAACTCAAAAGACGCTCTCTCTAATACAAATGTATGATCCTGCTCGTCGTCCCTTATCCTTCTAAGATTGAAAACTCTATATCTATCTTCTATCTATATATCTACTCGAGGAAATAAACAGGGCCTAATAATACTGGATGACAATGTAAATAGCATGTGTTCAAAAGTTCTAAGAATTCAAAACATTTAACAGAAATTCACACTATGCTGGAAGCTGGAAGCGAACTGTTCTGTGACCTTTGATATCTAAAACCACACTCCGTCTATGAAAAATAAGTACGTAGAATGAGTTAATGAAATAATTTCATATAATTATCTCACAAATCCTTATAGATCATTCAAATCATTTTAAACATTAGATTGAAGCGGACTGTGACCTTTGACCTGGATAGCTAACAACACACTCCATCTGTGAAAAATAAGCACGTAGAATGAGTTAATGAAATGATTTCATAAAATGATCTCACAAATGCTTATAGATCATTCAAATCATTTTAAACATTAGATTGAAGTGGACTGTGACCTCTGACCTGTACTTCTAATACTTACCAGACTCTGTCTATCTGGACATAATAACGGTCACACTGGATTTAAACGCAACACACCTTCCTCCATTCATCCGAACCTATCGCCACCTGAAAGATGACAGCTTCCTGTGTCCAACGATACCACTTACATGCACCTTAGACCTGCGCTTCACGAGATACGCCCAAGTAAGCTTTGGCCAATCAGATGGATAATGCTAATGAGAGTGGAATTAATCAGGATTAAACTCATTTTTATCTATATACTTTCATTAGAGCCTTTCGCCACCTGAAAGATGACAGCTTCCCGGATCCGATGATACCACTTACATGGAATTCGGGCCTACGGTTCTCCAGATGTGCCCAGGTAAGCTTTGGCCAATCAGATGCAATATTCTAATGAGGGTGGATACTAATGAGGGTGAAAGTCGTTTTTATCTATATACCTAGCTGCAAGTTAACCCCAAGATAACCTCTAACCCTTAAACCCTCTAACCCAAGCCCTCAAAACTCAAAAGTTCACCTTCTAAAACTGGAGAGTTATAAGATTGAAATCTATATCTACATATCATCTATATCTATCTATCTATCTATCTATCTATCTATCTATCTAATAAAACTTTTCTGTCACTTCTGAGCAGAATACCTAACACTTACCAGACTCTGTCCTTCCTTCTATCTATCTATCAATCTATCTATTTATTTGTTGCAGCACAACAGTCATTTAGGCCACACTGACCTATACGATATACTCCTGGATAAAAATACAATGATACATTATTAAAACAAGTAACAATTATATTCATTATATATATATATATATATATATATATATATATATATATATCTACCAAATACTATAATACTAAAGGTGTCCACGAGATGGAGGCATAGGATAAGAAATTTTTAAATATTTTAAGGGCAACAACCATATTCTTTTTATATATATATACATACAGAGGTACATACGTGTGCAATACAAAAAATATAAACAGTTGGGCACAGACAAAATTTAAAAAAAAAAACTCAAAAGATGCTACACAAAACACAAAACACAACCAGCCAGACACACAAACTATGCAAAGAACATCTTTCGTGGTTTTCATCTCTTACCCAAACACTTAACCATTACTAATCCGGGAAAAAAAAAAAAAACCCCACCTAAACCGACCTCACACACACCTGGGCAACACAGACCTACGTCATATACCCCTGCATTAAAATACAATGATAAATCATACACATTTTCATCATCATCATCATAAGATATGCATATAGAATGTATAGAAAGACGTATATGTTGCAGCACAACAATCATTTAGGCCACAACGACCTATACGAAGTACTCCTGGATAAAAATACAATGATACATTATTAAAACAAGTAACAATTATATTCATTATACATATATAAACAGTCGGTCACAGACAGAATCAAACGAACTCAAAAGACGCTCTCTCTAATACAAATGTATGATCCTGCTCGTCGTCCCTTATCCTTCTAAGATTGAAAACTCTATATCTATCTTCTATCTATATATCTACTCGAGGAAATAAACAGGGCCTAATAATACTGGATGACAATGTAAATAGCATGTGTTCAAAAGTTCTAAGAATTCAAAACATTTAACAGAAATTCACACTATGCTGGAAGCTGGAAGCGAACTGTTCTGTGACCTTTGATATCTAAAACCACACTCCGTCTATGAAAAATAAGTACGTAGAATGAGTTAATGAAATAATTTCATATAATTATCTCACAAATCCTTATAGATCATTCAAATCATTTTAAACATTAGATTGAAGCGGACTGTGACCTTTGACCTGGATAGCTAACAACACACTCCATCTGTGAAAAATAAGCACGTAGAATGAGTTAATGAAATGATTTCATAAAATGATCTCACAAATGCTTATAGATCATTCAAATCATTTTAAACATTAGATTGTGACCTCTGACCTGTACTTCTAATACTTACCAGACTCTGTCTATCTGGACATAATAATGGTCACACTGCATTTAAACGTAACACACCTTCCTCCATTCATCCGAACCTATCGCCACCTGAAAGATGACAGCTTCCTGTGTCCAACGATACGCTGCTTCAGCTCTTGGATTCTTTCCAATCCTAATCTAACCCTGGAAACCTGACACCTACCCAAACTAACCCCAGGCCCCTGAAACCTACCCAGTTTAACCCTTGACGTGGTCCGTGGTGACATACGTGAGAGAAAAATATATGTATTTTAATTATATGTACCATAAAAAAATAAACATATAAAATATAGTGGATATTATACCTTATATTTTGTGAAACGTATAAAAGTAAGACATAAAAACCAAGGAGTTCGGTGCAAAAAATTCTGTGTGGCAGGCTGGACCAAAGCAGAGCTGAAAGTGGTCAGTGGAAGTAGAAGGACTGCGCACAACCGGAATTGGACCCTGTTTCGATTCTTGAGTGTAAAGTCCCTAACAGGGGCAAATATGAGAAACTATGGCCCTATATCTGAATTTACACCTAAACTTAGCCCTCACGGGGCAAATATGAGAAACTATGGCCCTATATCTGAATTTACACCTAAACTTAGCCCTCACAGGGGCAAGTATAACAAACTATGGCCCTATATCTGAATTTACACCTAAACTTAGCCCTCACAGGGGCAAGTATAACAAACTATGGCCCTATATCTGAATTTGCACCTAAACTTAGCCCTCACAGGGGCAAATATAAGAAACTATGGCCCTATATCTGAATTTACACCTAAACTTAGCCCTCACAGGGGCAAATAAGAGAAACTATGGCCCTATATCTGAATTTACACCTAAACTTAGCCCTCACAGGGGCAAGTATAACAAACTATGGCCCTATATCTGAATTTGCACCTAAACTTAGCCCTCACAGGGGCAAATAAGAGAAACTATGGCCCTATATCTGAATTTACACCTAAACTTAGCCCTCACAGGGGCAAGTATAAGAAACTATGGCCCTATATCTGAATTTACACCTAAACTTAGCCCTCACAGGGGCAAGTATGAGAAACTATGGCCCTATATCTGAATTTACACCTAAACTTAGCCCTCACAGGGGCAAATAAGAGAAACTATGGCCCTATATCTGAATTTACACCTAAACTTAGCCCTCACAGGGGCAAATATTAGAAACTATGGCCCTATATCTGAATTTACACCTAAACTTAGCCCTCACAGGGGCAAATATAAGAAACTATGACCCTATATCTGAATTTACACCTAAACTTAGCCCTCACAGGGGCAAATAAGAGAAACTATGGCCCTATATCTGAATTTACACCTAAACTTAGCCCTCACAGGGGCAAATATTAGAAACTATGGCCCTATATCTGAATTTACACCTAAACTTAGCCCTCACAGGGGCAAATAAGAGAAACTATGGCCCTTTATCTGAATTTACACCTAAACTTAGCCCTCACAGGGGCAAATATAAGAAACTATGGCCCTATATCTGAATTTACACCTAAACTTAGCCCTCACAGGGGCAAATATAAGAAACTATGGCCCTATATCTGAATTTACACCTAAACTTAGCCCTCACAGGGGCAAATATAAGAAACTACAGATCTATACTTTCATTTGGACCTAAAACTTAAGGCTTAATGCCATCAGCGTTCGTTGTCGACTTTTACCTTTGCATTTACCATAAAATACAATCATAAATCATTCACATTTTCATCATCATCATCATCAGATATACATATATAACGTGTAGAAAGACGTATATGTTTGCAGCACAACAATCATTTAGGCCACAACGACCTATACGAAGTACTCCTGGATAAAAATACAATGATACATTATTAAAACAAGTAACAATTATATTCATTTTATATATATATATATCTACCAAAGCTATAATACTAAATGTGTCCACGAGATGGAGGCATAGGACAAGAAATTTTTAAATATTTTAAGGGCAACAACCATATTCTTTTTATATATATATACATACAGAGGTACATACGTGTGCAATACAAAAAATATAAACAGTTGGGCACAGACAAAATTTAAAAAAAAAACTCAAAAGATGCTACACAAAACACAAAACACAACCAGCCAGACACACAAACTATGCAAAGAACATCTTTCGTGGTTTTCATCTCTTACCCAAACACTTAACCATTACTAATCCGGGAAAAAAAAAAAAAACCCACCTAAACCTACCTCACACACACCTGGGCAACACAGACCTACGTCATATACCCCTGCATTAAAATACAATGATAAATCATACACATTTTCATCATCATCAACATCATCATCATAAGATATGCATATAGAATGTATAGAAAGACGTATATGTTGCAGCACAACAATCATTTAGGCCACAACGACCTATACGATGTACTCCTGGATAAAAATACAATGATACATTATTAAAACAAGTAACTATTATATTCATTATACATATATAAACAGTCGGTCACAGACAGAATCAAACGAACTCAAAAGACGCTCTCTCTAATACAAATGTATGATCCTGCTCGTCGTCCCTTATCCTTCTAAGATTGAAAACTCTATATCTATCTTCTATCTATATATCTACTCGAGGAAATAAACAGGGCCTAATAATACTGGATGACAATGTAAATAGCATGTGTTCAAAAGTTCTAAGAATTCAAAACATTTAACAGAAATTCACACTATGCTGGAAGCTGGAAGCGAACTGTTCTGTGACCTTTGATATCTAAAACCACACTCCGTCTATGAAAAATAAGTACGTAGAATGAGTTAATGAAATAATTTCATATAATTATCTCACAAATCCTTATAGATCATTCAAATCATTTTAAACATTAGATTGAAGCGGACTGTGACCTTTGACCTGGATAGCTAACAACACACTCCATCTGTGAAAAATAAGCACGTAGAATGAGTTAATGAAATGATTTCATAAAATGATCTCACAAATGCTTATAGATCATTCAAATCATTTTAAACATTAGATTGAAGTGGACTGTGACCTCTGACCTGTACTTCTAATACTTACCAGACTCTGTCTATCTGGACATAATAACGGTCACACTGGATTTAAACGCAACACACCTTCCTCCATTCATCCGAACCTATCGCCACCTGAAAGATGACAGCTTCCTGTGTCCAACGATACCACTTACATGCACCTTAGACCTGCGCTTCACGAGATACGCCCAAGTAAGCTTTGGCCAATCAGATGGATAATGCTAATGAGAGTGGAATTAATCAGGATTAAACTCATTTTTATCTATATACTTTCATTAGAGCCTTTCGCCACCTGAAAGATGACAGCTTCCCGGATCCGATGATACCACTTACATGGAATTCGGGCCTACGGTTCTCCAGATGTGCCCAGGTAAGCTTTGGCCAATCAGATGCAATATTCTAATGAGGGTGGATACTAATGAGGGTGAAAGTCGTTTTTATCTATATACCTAACCCTAACCCTAACCCTAACCCTAACCCTAACCCTAACCCTAACCCTAACCCTAACCTAACCCTAACCCTAACCCTAACCCTAACCCTAATCCTAATCCTAATCCTAACTAATCCTAATCCTAACCCTAACCCTAACCTAACCTAACCTGACCCTAACTCTAACTAACCCTAACTCTAACCCAATCAGATGCAATATTCTAATGAGGGTGGATACTAATGAGGGTGAAAGTCGTTTTTATCTATATACCTAACCCTAACCCTAACTAACCCTAACCCTAACCCTAACCCTTTTAACCCCACAAGTTCTAAACCTAAGGCTCACAGCCCTATAGCCCACACCCCTAGCTGATATAGCCCTAACAAAAACTTTCTAAACCTAGGCCTCACACAACAACAACACCAAAACTTAGCCCTCAGTGGGGTAACTATTCAATTTTTAAACCTAGGCCTTACACAACAACAACACTAAAACTTAGCCCTCAGTGGAATAACCACACAATTTTGAAACCTAGGCCCCACACAACAGCAACACTAAAACTTAGCCCTCAGTGGGGTAACCACATTATTTCTAGCCCTGGGGATTTTAGCCCCACAAATGCTAGACCTAAGGCTCACAGCCCTATGGCTCGCACCCCTAGCTGATGTACCCCTAATAGAAGGAACAAGGAAACCCATATTCAACACATAAATAAATAATTAAATAAATAAATAATAAATACATAAATAAATAAATAAATAAATAATACAAAATCAAATAGTATATACATATATAAATGGTGGACTGTTTCTGGGACCTGGGCCTGATCAAAACAGGACTGGGAGCGGTCAGGGAAGTAGTGAGGACAGTGCACAGCCGGAGCCGGACATTGTTCTGACTTCTGGATATATAATCCCTAACCCTAACCCTAACCCTAACACTAACCCTAACACTAACCCTAACCCTAACCTAGCCCTCAGTGGGGTAATCACATAATTTCTAAACCTAGGGATTTCACCCCCATCTGTAATTCCTAAACCTAAAACTCACAGCCCTACAACTCACACACCTAGTTGATGTACCCCTAATAAATGGATCAAGGAAATAACTAAATATATAGTTCATTATCTATAAGAAAAAGACACAGTTTAACTCGGGTACTGCTAAATCTAAAGCTAAACTAAACCACACCCTAAACCTACCCATCACAGACCCAGCGATTATAATCTAACTTTCACTTTTTAGGCCCAATGCTTAGACAAGCCCAGCTCCTAGACCGGAGATAATCTCACACGATGTGGTATAGTCTAACAGGCCCGTGCACGCATCCTCAGTCTCCCTACTCCAAACCTTCCTAGACGGGTGCTAGGTCGGGGGGAGCTATTGTAATTTTTCCTAAGCTAACCTAATCACACAATTTCTAAACCTAGGGATCTCAGCCATATCTATAATTCCTAAACTTAAAACTCACAACCCTATAACTCACACACCTAGTTGATGTACCCCTAATAAATGGATCAAGGAAATAACTAGATATATAGTTCATTATCTATAAGAAAAAGACACACAGATTCATATTTAATACATAAATAAATAACTAATAAATAAATAGACAATTTAATATGACCCTAGAATATGACCCTAGAATATGACCCTAGAATATGACCCTAGAATATGACCCTAGAATATGACCCTAGAATATGACCCTAGAATATGCACCCTAGATAGTGCGCACCCTAGATAGTGCGCACCCTAGATAGTGCGCACCCTAGATAGTGCGCACCCTAGATAGTGCGCACCCTAGATAGTGCGCACCCTAGAATATGACCCTAGATAGTGCGCACCCTAGATAGTGCGCACCCTAGATAGTGCGCACCCTAGAATATGACCCTAGATAGTGCGCACCCTAGATAGTGCGCACCCTAGATAGTGCGCACCCTAGATAGTGCGCACCCTAGATAGTGCGCACCCTAGAATATGACCCTAGATAGTGCGCACCCTAGATAGTGCGCACCCTAGATAGTGCGCACCCTAGAATATGACCCTAGATAGTGCGCACCCTAGATAGTGCGCACCCTAGATAGTGCGCACCCTAGATAGTGCGCACCCTAGATAGTGCGCACCCTAGATAGTGCGTCTAGAATATGACCCTAGATAGTGCGCACTCTAGAATATGACCCTAGATAGTGCGCACCCTAGAATATGACCCTAGATAGTGCGCACCCTAGAATATGACCCTAGAATATGACCCTAGAATATGACCCTAGAATATGCACCCTAGATAGTGCGCACCCTAGATAGTGCGCACCCTAGATAGTGCGCACCCTAGATAGTGCGCACCCTAGATAGTGCGCACCCTAGATAGTGCGCACCCTAGAATATGACCCTAGATAGTGCGCACCCTAGATAGTGCGCACCCTAGATAGTGCGCACCCTAGAATATGACCCTAGATAGTGCGCACCCTAGATAGTGCGCACCCTAGATAGTGCGCACCCTAGATAGTGCGCACCCTAGATAGTGCGCACCCTAGAATATGACCCTAGATAGTGCGCACCCTAGATAGTGCGCACCCTAGATAGTGCGCACCCTAGAATATGACCCTAGATAGTGCGCACCCTAGATAGTGCGCACCCTAGATAGTGCGCACCCTAGATAGTGCGCACCCTAGATAGTGCGCACCCTAGATAGTGCGCACCCTAGATAGTGCGTCTAGAATATGACCCTAGATAGTGCGCACTCTAGAATATGACCCTAGATAGTGCGCACTCTAGAATATGACCCTAGATAGTGCGCACCCTAGAATATGACCCTAGATAGTGCGCACCCTAGAATATGACCCTAGATAGTGCGCACCCTAGATAGTGCGCACCCTAGATAGTGCGCACCCTAGATAGTGCGCACCCTAGATAGTGCGCACCCTAGATAGTGCAGTTAAGACAATGCTGGCACGTTCTGAAGGAACACACACACACACACGCATAATATAAATGGTGGACTGTTTCTGGGACCTGGGCCTGATCAAAGCAGGACTGGGAGCGGTAAGGGAAGTGGTGAGGACAGTGCACAACCGGAGCCGGACATTGTTCTGACTTCTGGATATGTAATCCCTAACCCAGAAAGAAGTGAAATCAAGAAAGCTACCTTGGAGCGCTCTGACGTGAACTTCTGCGGCTGCATTTCAATATACAGCGCAACTTGGAGGAAGCCGCCTCACTCAGTAGAATCACCCGCATAAGAAGCAGGCATAGCCATGGGACTGGCAGAGGCAGATGGAGGGATAGGTGCTGGCATGAGGGAAGCCTGAAGAGTGTTGACCAGCTCCTCCAGGACATCCGCAGGTGAGGGAGATTGGGGATCCATGGAAGTGTCGGTGTTGGTCCGGTCTTCTGTCACAAACAGGGACGGAAACAACAGGTAAGTGAACAATAGGCAGGTTTATTGAATAGCTGGGTATGGGAGATCGTGGAGAGCAATGGCAGGCGAGTATGAATAAAGAAACCAGTTCTTGGGGCTTAGCTGAATAATGAAATACTGTCTCTTTGCAGGTTTGCTGGTGCTGAGGTGTCCAGGAATGAGGGGGATCAACGGAGGAGGTTCGCTGGAGTAACTCTGGAGGTACGTCTGGAGATAAAGTGGTAAGTAAATACAGGTTAGTATTGTAAGGGAGTCATGCACAGTTCGGGGTAGTGAACGGTAGACCAGACGAGTGTCTGAGTGAACCGTGTATTTGAAGGGGTGCTGATTAGTGGCTGCAGGTGCGGGTGATCAGTATTCAGGTGATTGTGATCTGGTGATTGTTGTGGCCGGTGACTGAAGTGACTGTGATCTGGTGATTGTTGTGGCCGGTGACTGAAATGACTGTGATCTGGTAATTGTTGTGGCCGTTGACTGAGATCTGATAATTGTTGTGGCCGGTGACTGAAGTGACTGTGATTGTGAATTCCTGACAATGAGTCACATAATATGATTGTAAATAAATAAATACAGATAACTAGTATACTTCCATCATCACATCTTTGTACAATTCATAACACACACACACACGATTACTAACAATTACAGACCAATCAAGATAATGGATTGCTTATGGGAACTAGGCCTAATCAAAGACCCTGGGTAAGATGTCTCTGCCACTCAGCGGATGACAGCCGATTGGAGTGTATCTGCATGGGTTCTTGTTCTGGTTCTGGAGGGCTGCCCGATCTCTGTCCGGCGGAAATGAGGAATGGCAATGGTGGTGGCTTGGTCTAACAGACAGGATTGCATTCGTTTGGAGCATCTGATTGCAAGTTGGATGAAAGGTTCTAGCCCATATGAGTCGTCGTAGGCCGTTAGATGGAGCCGTAGTTTGGGTTCTAAACCCTGACAAAAGGCTGTGAGGAGTGAGGGCTTGTTCCAACTACTGGCAGCTGCAAGGGTTCTAAACCTAAGAGCATATTGTTGAATGGACATTGAACCCTGGTTTAAACAGTATAATTGCTCACCAACTGATGTATCCCCGACAGTTTCGCCAAACACCTCCCTTAAATGAGATATGAAATTATCCAATGATTGAGTGGCTGGACCAGCCTACATCCAGATGGTTTCCACCCATTGCAGAGCGGGGCCTGTGAGTGAGGAGATAATGAAAGCAATTTTAGAACGTTCGTTTGCATAAAGTTGTGGTTGCATCTCAAGGGCTAGAGAGCATTGCAGTAGAAAACCATTGCATTCCTCCGCCGCGCCAGAGAAGGGCGCTGGTCTGGCTATGGGGCTAGAGAATACGGCCGGTGAAGGAATACTGGGGGCGTTAGCGGAAGCGTGAGAGGGTGCTGCCGAAGTGGGCGGAATGAGAGGAGCTGGAGGTGCCGGTGATGCTGGCGGATGGCTTAACACTCTCCAGAGCGAATCCACAAGCTCCTGGAAGGGGTCGTGGTTGCTCATCCTGTGAACGGTGATGGTCCGATCTTCTGTAACAGATATAGTCTGAGGCAGATGGTAAGTATGAACAGAAGCGGTTTATTATCACAGGTGAGCAAGGGAAAGGTTTGGAGAGGAGAGGAGAACAGGTGAGCAAATCCAGCAATAGAGGAATACTTGAAGTTGATGAGAGGGATAATGATCCTGTCTTTTACAGGAGTCCTGGAAGTCAGAGGAGAGTTCAGAGGGAGCACACACCTCAGTGTTTCCGTTGGAGCTTGACTGGAGAAGACGACGGAGGATTTCCACACTGGAGGAGAGGACAGAAGGTAAGTATATAAACGAAAATACTAGATATGATACCAGGGATAGAGTCCGCTGTGTAGTTACAAGATCGGACAATGGCTGAGGTGTGTGCTTATAATTGGTGGCTGATAGGTGAGCAGATGAGGATCTGGTGCCGGTGATTAGTACTCAGGAGATGTAGTGCGTCGGGATTGACTGGGGAATGAGCCTGACCGATCTGTGACAGGATGTACCAATAATGATTTTAGGTAGAAGAGCAGAGAAAACATTCTGAGTGCTCTTTGCGACCGTTATCAGTGGTTAGTGTTCCCTTGTGACTCATGTACAGTTTTCACAGTTCACGCAGAGGAGCGCAATCAGTCGCTAGTGCTGTGTTCGAAATATCGATACGACGATGTATCGTCACAGAGATTTGACGACACGAGTATCGATACAGCTGGCCCTGCCAAAAGGGACTACAGATGAAAATTAGCCAGTGTTGGCTAAATCTGGTGCATTTTACATATTGTATGTATTATTAATAATTGTCCCTGATTAAATAAATTAAATTAAATTAAATTAAATTAAATATTGTGGCACATGTGCAGCAGTGGACCGCGCTTAACTTGAATCCAAGAACACCGTTTAAAACGGAGTAGAAAAGTGCAAGGTTTTTAAAAAATCAGAATCAGAATCAAATTTAGCTTTATTCGCCAGGTGTGCGCAAACACACGAGGAATTTGTTGTGTTTTTTTAAGGTGATCCTGGTACATACATAAATAAATACATACATACATACACATCTGACATGAGAACAGAAAAAAAAACATTTAAATAGTAAGACTTAACAATAAATAATATTAATGTGTATGAATCTGGAACAGTAGATTTATGTGTTATTTACTCTATACACAGCTGTATACATAAGAGATATGCATATGTATTTACATAGTACTTGAGAGAGAGGCAATAATTAGAGATGTAGAATGAATTACAGAACACAGGTAATGCTTCATGTGTTAGCTGTTTAAGCTGGAGATGGCATGGGGGAAAAAAAAACTGTTTTTATGCCAAGATGTTCTAGTGCAGTGGTTCCCAACCACGTTCCTGGAGGCCCCCCAACACTGCACATTTTGCATCTCTCCTTTGTCTGACACACCCATTTCAGGTCTTGGAGTCTCTACTAATGTGCTGATGATCTGAATCAGGTCTGTTTGATTAGGGAGACATGGAAAACATGCAGTGTTGGGGGGCCTCCAGGAACATGGTTGGGAACCACTGTTCTAGTGCACAGAGATCTGAACCGTCTGCCTGAGGGGAGAAGTGCAAACAGGTTGTGTCCAGGGTGAGAGGGGTCTTTGATGATGTTACCTGCCCGTTTCTTCACTCTGGAGTTGTACAAGTCCTGAAGGCTGGGCAGGTGCACACCAATGATCTTTTCTGCTGTCCTAACAGTCCGTTGCAGTCTTAAAAATAATGAATAAAGCATAATATATAGGCTACAACAAGGTTTAATCTGGCCGCAGAGGAACACAGCCAGGGTTGCCTGATATAAAGAGATGTAATCCCCGAAACAGAGCTTCACACTTGCGCTATATGGAAATATCTGATAAGTGTGTTTGTCAACTCTCTCTCCACTGTGGATAAACGCGCTTGCTTTATGAAAACATAGCTTGCAGTTTAGTGATCTCCACTTCAATATTCTGTTATCAGAAAAGTGTAATTTATCAAGTGTTCATTTATGAGAGAGAGAGAGAGAGAGAGAGAGAGAGAGGCTGTGTATATAAGAATTACCACCGTTTTGCCGTGTTTCTCTATTAACAGTGAAGCTTTAGATTTAATTTCTTTAGAAATGATGATGTTACCAGCTCCTTGTTGAGAAAGATAATGTAGCTCTTCAGCGATTGAGGATGCGTGAAAGCACGGCATGCATTTCGAGTGCGCGCACACTCCCCAGCCAACACACCCATGTGGGGCCCATAGGGGTTGCAACTGGGCCGATATCTGGGGCCCAACTGGGACCCAGCTAATTTTGTCCTCAGTTTCCATGGTGGCCCAACATGGGTTAGCCAAAATGGGCTAATGATGGGCCCTTGATGGGCTCCATATATATATATTTACATTTACATTTATGCATTTAGCAGATGCTTTTATCCAAAGCGACTTACAGTGCATTCAGGCTATACATTTATCAGTATGTGTGATCCCTGGGAATTGAACCCATGCCCATATGGGTTAACCAGGTAGCTCCCATTTGGTGCCTACATAGGTTAGTGATGGGACCCAGCTAGGTCTTATGTATGTCTCTTATGGGCCAGAACAGGTATACACATGGGCTAATATATTTGTCTGTTTGGGTTACCTTATTTTACAATACACCCCTAAACACAAACATTCATTAAATCCACTAAAATGCTAAAGGTATTCAATAAACAGAAACCAGCAGTTCATGCTTTTATGCAAAGTTTATTTGGAATAATTTAAACATGACTATTATAACTTGTGTATTTACAACTTTATAAAACATAAGCATCTTAAAAAAGAAGTTAAAGTGAAGCTCCTGCCAAACATTATTTGGAATAACTTGTATCGTTTGTATACACATATCTGAAAACTCTAAAATACATTATTTCACAAACAAACAAACAAACCAACAGTGCAGCTCCTCACTACTCTGTCCTCGCTCTCCCAACGGCCCTTTGAAAAGACAACAATTAATCAACCACTGTGACACTTTTTCACAGTTAAAACAGATGATTCTTGTCTTTTTAAAGATTGTATTTCCATTTAATAATCAAGAAAATCTTAAGACTTACCCATCTTGCTCTCTACTACGTGACCTCGCATAACGGTTTCCTCCCGTCACCGATTAGCCACTTTGACACTGACTTTTCTGCCTCTTTTCTGGTAATTTGGTTAAAATAATTTTTTCAAGCTTCCTGTAAAACACATAAAAAGCATTAAAGTTAGATTAAATTCCATATTTAAGCCCTTTCAATAAATAAGTGTCATGCCCCTGGACTGTTTTGTTGTGGTTTTTGCTTCCCATGTGTTATAATAAATAATAACATTCAAACTTTATTAAAGACAAGTACACTAATACAATTGAAGAGATAATAAAATAAGAACAAATGAAGACATCAAATGCAAAAACTGTCTGAAATTTTATCGCTTCACCACAAATTAACAGTTACTTATCACTAAAAGAAGCAGTACACCTGGTTCATATTCTCGTAATTTGGGGTATTACTTGTCCAGATATGGACAATTATTTGCATACAATCAGACTGATTTGATTCCACTGATTTACGAAGAACAAACTCAACTCTACTGAATAACCTCTGTTTGCACATGAATGTTATAAATAATCCAACAGCAAGTAAACATACCTTATACAACTTCAAGCAGTTTGAGCCTCCGAAACTCTCACTTTCCACGCCGGCCAACAAAATTGAACTCTCTTGATGAGGGGTGGTCCAAAAGGAAGGCCATCATTCTTCTTGTGGCTTCATCCACAGTACTCCCTCCAATTTCTGCCACCAAGTCACCTTTATTTATATAGCGCTTTTAACAATACAGATTGTGTCAAAGCACTTAACAGTATCAAATTGGAGGATAGAGTGTCAGTAATGTATAATAATAAGATTAAACACTCAATTTTCAGTTAAAGGCATTTCATTATTGAATTCAGAGATGTCATTGTCTAGCTCAGTTTAGTTTAAATAGTATCTATGAAATAAAATTGAAGTTAATCGTAAAAAATTAAGTGTCCCCAACTGAGCAAGCCAGAGGCGACAGCGGCAAGGAACCAAAACTCCCCCTGTGACAGAATGGAGAAAAAAACCTTGGGAGAAACCAGGCTCAGTCGGGGGGCCAGTTCTCCTCTGGCCAGGATATTATTATTTATTTTTTTACTTATTGTTTTAATTAAATGTTAAATGTATAAATGTATTATATTTCTATTTTTATATTGTTGCAATTTCTAACAATAATAGTATTATGTAGTTAGGTATTTTATTATATTTATAGTTATTTTGTTTAATTTTAAATTCTATTGTATTTAAGTCGAGGTCTTCAATGGGGATATGTCCCCGGGGCTCATCCAGGTGTCCAGCCTCCGCTGACGATCAGGATCGCAGACATCATCTCCCGGCGCCGATCCACCATCTGATCCGGACACGGACTGAGAAACAGAATAATAAAGAAACAGACAAATATTAGCGTAGATGCCATTCTTCTTACGATGTAACGAGTACATCGTGTGTTATGAGGAGTGTTCCCGGTTCCGGTTGATCTAATTAATGCAGCCTAACAATCCTTTAACGGATTTGAATAATAGAAGTGTATTAGTGTGTTATGTGTAAGCCAGGTTAAAGAAATGTGTCTTTAATCTAGATTTAAACTGACAGAGTGTGTCTGCCTCCCGAACAGTGTTAGGTAGATTGTTCCAGAGTTTGGGCGCTAAATAGGAAAAGGATCTGCCGCCCGCAGTCGATTTTGATATTCTAGGTATTATCAAATGGCCAGAGTTTTGAGAACGCAGCAGACGTGGAGGACTATAATGTGATAAGAGCTCGCTCAAGTACTGAGGAGCTAAGCCATTCAGGGCTTTATAAGTAATTAACAAGATTTTAAAATCTATCCGATGTTTGATAGGGAGCCAGTGCAGTGTTGACAGAACCGGGCTAATATGGTCATACTTCCTGGTTCTAGTAAGGACTCTAGCTGCTGCATTTTGGACCAACTGTAGTTTATTGATCAAGCGTGCAGAACAACCACCCAGTAAAGCATTACAATAGTCTAACCTTGAGGTCATAAACGCATGAATTAGCATTTCTGCATTTGACGTTGAGAGCATAGGTCGCAATTTAGATATGTTTTTGAGATGGAAAAACGCAGTTTTACAGATACTAGAAACATGGCTTTCAAATGAAAGATTGCTATCAAACAGCACACCTAGGTTCCTAACTGATGAAGAAGAATTGACAGAGCAGCCGTCAAGTGTTAGATAGTGTTCTAGGTTATTACATGTGGGGTTTTTAGGTCCGATAATTAACACCTCTGTTTTTTCAGAATTTAGCAGTAAGAAGTTACTCGTCATCCAGTTTTTTATATCGACTATACATTCCGTTAGTTTCTCAATTTGGTGTGTTTCACTGGGCCGTAAAGAAATATAGAGCTGAGTATCATCAGCATAACAGTGAAAGCTAACACCATGTCTCCTGATAATATCTCCCAAGGGTAACATGTAAAGCGTGAAAAGTAACGGCCCTAGTACTGAGCCTTGAGGTACTCCATACTGCACTTGTGATCGATATGATACCTCTTCATTTACTGCTACGAACTGATGGCGGTCAGATAAGTACGATTTGAACCATGCTAAGGCACTTCCACTAATGCCAACAAAGTTTTCTAGTCTATTCAAAAGAATGTTGTGGTCGATAGTGTCGAACGCAGCGCTAAGATCCAGTAGAACTAATAAAGAGATACAACCATGATCAGATGATAGAAGCAGGTCATTTGTAACTCTAATGAGAGCAGTCTCAGTACTATGATACGGTCTAAATCCTGACTGGAATTCCTCACAGATACCATTTTTCTCTAAGAAGGAATATAATTGTGAGGATACTACCTTTTCTAGTATCTTTGACAGAAAAGGGAGATTTGAGATCGGTCTGTAATTAACTAGATCTTTGGGGTCAAGTTGTGGTTTTTTAATGAGAGGCTTAATAACAGCCAATTTGAAGGTTTTGGGGACATATCCTAATGACAATGATGAATTAATAATAGCCAAAAGAGGATCTATGACTTCTGGAAGTAGCTATTTTAGTAGTTTAGATGGAATAGGGTCTAACATACATGTTGTTGGTTTAGATGATTTAACAAGTTTATACAATTCTTCCTCTCCTATAATAGAGAATGAGTGGAATTGTTCCTCAGGGGATCTATAGTGCACTATCTGATGCGATACTGTAGCTGACGGCTGCATGGTTACAATTTTATCTCTGATAGTATCGATCTTGGAAGTAAAGTAGTTCATAAAGTCATTACAGCTGTGTTCTTGGGAAATGCCAACACCTGTTGATGCTTTATTTTTCGTTAAATTAGTGACTGTATTGAATAAATACCGGGGGTTATGTTTGTTTTCTTCTAGAAGAGATGAAAAGTAATCAGATCTAGCCGTTTTTAATGGTTTTCTGTAGGATAGGGTACTTTCCCGCCAAGCTATACGAAATACCTCTAGTTTTGTTTTCCTCCAGCTGCGCTCCATTTTCCGGGTTGCTCTCTTTAGGGTGCGAGTGTGCTCATTATACCACGGAGTCAAACTGTTTTCTTTGATCTTCCTTAAGCGTAAAGGAGCAACTGTATCTAAAGTGCTAGAAAAGAGAGAGTCCATAGTTTCTGTTACATCAAGTTTTTCTGCGCTGTTGGATATGCTGAGGAATTGAGATAAATCAGGAAGATTACTTACAAAGCAGTCTTTTGTGGTAGAAGTGATGATTCTACCATACTTGTAACAAGGAGTAGAATTTACAGTTTTAGCTATATGGAGTTTACACAAGACTAGATAATGATCTGAGATATCATCGCTTTGCTGCAGAATTTCAACACCACTAACATCAATTCCATGTGACAGTATTAAATCTAGAGTATGATTTCGACAATGAGTAGGTCCTGAAACATGTTGTCTAACCCCAATAGAGTTCAGAATGTCTATGAATGCTGATCCTAATGCATCTTTTTCATTATCGACATGGATATTAAATTCACCAACAATTAAGACTTTATCTGCAGCCAGTACTAACTCAGATAGAAAATCAGAAAATTCTTTAATAAAGTCTGTGTGGTGCCCTGGTGGCCTGTACACAGTAGCCAATACAAACATCACAGGGGATTTATCACTAACACGTGTTTCTCTAGATAATGTTATACGCAGCACCATAACTTCAAACGAGTTATACTTAAAGCCTGCCCTCTGAGAAATACTGAGAATATTGCTATAAATTGTAGCAACACCTCCCCCTTTACCTTTTGGACGTGGCTCATTTTTATAGCAGTAATCTTGGGGGGTAGACTCATTTAAAGTAATGTATTCATCTGGTTTTAGCCATGTTTCTGTCAAACAAAGCATATCTAGCTTATGGTCAGTGATCATATCATTTACAAATAGTGCTTTTGTAGAAAGGGACCGGATATTCAGTAAGCCAAGTTTTATCAATTGTTTCTCTGTATTGTAAACATTTTATCCACAGCATCCTAACGGAAAACAAGATTATTATTATTGGGAACAAAATATTAATCCGAATAATTGCAATTACATTTCCCCCGAAATCTACTGTGTGTATCGAGTCCATACATACAAGTCTATTACTCACAATTCCTATGGAACACTTCCATAATTCCTATGCCGTTACCTCTGTAACAGATGTTTTATACTTGTACTACAATTGTGTTGCTTGTGGTACAAAAACATTCTGCCTCTGTAGCAAAAAAGCTACAGGACTGTGAAAATGTCTTAGGCCACCATTACATTTGTTGTTTTGGAAATGGTATAATGATCTCAGAGTTTTTATTAGAATACAACAAGAAAATACAGGAAATTTATAGGCAGTATTAAAAAACAAAAAGAAACAAAATGGTGGCCTAAGACTTCTGCACACAGTATTGTAACTTAGGTGCAAAAACATTAACGTTTAGCCCTGTGAACCTGCTAAATGGTCATGTTAGAACATACCACTTGTTTCTGGAAGGCGGGGTCTGCCAATTTCTGCTCCACTGCATCAATATCCGAGACTGTCCGATTACTTTCTGTAAGAAAAATGCTTATTACTTTAAAAAAATTAAAATTCTAATTTAGGCAAAAACATTTGTATAGTCATAATTTGTATGATTTGTAATAACCCGAATGCAAACTGATGCAGACTTATATAAGGGAGAAACTCCTGTTTGCAAGATAAATATTAAATATTGTTGTACTATTATTGTATTTTATGTATTGTTAAAAGTACAACAGCCTTGTTTACTGTTCAAATCGAGATCTGTCCCAGGCTAACATACCTTATTTAACTGTTATACTAGATTAGCTTACACTAGCTTCTCTGCTATTTTAGCCATTTGACATCATCGTTGTAACTTAATCGTCCTGTATCGTGAGCACACAGCCCGGTGCCAAACTTTGCAGTTTAAGTATGAGCTTTTTTAGTGTTTTTTTACTTTTAGAGGGCGTAGGGAACACCAATACAGCATTATCGTTTAGGAATTGGCGCCAGAAAAAAAAGAGGGAAAATATGGCGCGATCTGAGTATGATGTCTAAATTCTAACCTAACAAAAGCCAAACTATGTTTCGGTTATGGTTTGTAAACAATGTAATTACATGCTCTACATTTTCAGTTTTAAAACTGTAATCCTTGCCTTGGATATACTTAAGGCAAACGTCTTCTCCCGAAAATAACAGCAAAGCAGTCAGTGAGGAATAATGGCGTCGGCGTGATGCAGCAGAAAATGCTGAATGAAATCTCGTGGGATCCACCCTGCATGCAGATCGAGGCAGGGCTGCATCTCGCGGTAGTTTGATGTCGTGGGGGATGGGATCTCGCGATGGTACTTGGGAGATCTCGCGAGAAAGTTGTCAGCACAATTAAAGTGGTGTTATGGAAGCAGACTGGACACAGAGGATAATAGTTATAACACAATGTTTATTGATTCAGCAGATGGTAAGCAGTGAATGGAGGTGAGTAGCTTCTTTGATACTTGATGTAATGGTGAAAGGATATATTGAGTAAAGTCTTTGTCTTGCCAGGAACTCGTGGATGGCTTAGGGGAGCACACACCCCAGGATGATATGGAGGAGAGGCGTGATGGATTAGGACGAGGAGCAGATGATGGAGATCCCGGGAGCTGACGCTGGAGAGGCACTGGAGGTAGGTAAAACGAGAGGTGAGTATCAGGTAAGTAATAGCGAAGAGTATAGAGAGTCCACTTCATAAGAACGAGATCGGACAACTGGTTGGAGTGGGGTGTTTCCTTAAGTAGTGCTGTGGTGATTGAGTACCAATGAGGTGCAGGTGACTTGAATTAATACTCAGGTGACTGTGATCGTAGTGATGGACTGGCGGTGGAGCCTGGCCGATCTGTGAGAAGTGGCTGCATTTTTTATTTTTTTTTTTTGGCTAAATGTCAGTGGAAAATTGGGTAGAATGAGTGTTGGAATCATAGACTGTAAAAAAAAAAAAAAGGAGGGGAATTTTTTTTATTTTGATTAAATTAAGTAATCCAAGTGTCAAAACAACAAGAAAAATAATTTTAAAGACACATATGTGCATATATATCCATGTAATCACCCCATGGGATTAATTATGTTTGTATATTTGATAAAACAAATAGGGTCCCATGTGTAGCCCATTTTGAGCCCATGTACACATTTCCCATTAATTACCCAACTGGGAACCACATGGGGAGCCCACCTGGGTTCACCCATGTGGGTCCTAGCTGGGTCACCCAAGTGGGCCCCAGATAAGATGCCCATTTTGAGCCCATGCGAAACCCATGTGGGCCCCACCTTAACGTGTTTGCTGGGTCACTGAGCGAGAGCAGAGAAGATTCATAAGAGAGCAGCATATAATTGAGCGTGCGCGTCAAGTTTTGTGCATGAGCATAGGAGATTCGCGTGCTCGTATTACACGAATGCGCTCTTGCCTTGAAATAATGTGCTCGCGACATTTGTCATTAAAATAACGCCATAAATTTTATTGATATAATTGCGGGGCAGCGCTAAAAAGAATGTCTGTGTGCACGCACAACATGATCTGTGCGAGTGACTGATGTGTGTGTGAGATATATTGACGACAGCGCATTAGTTTAGAATTGGGCTGTCGCGATAACCGCAATATCGCACTATCACGCTATTGACGAGCATAACCGCAGAGGAATGCAACAACCGCAGCAACTTTTCAATTCAATTTCAATTCAATTCAAGTTTATTTGTATAGCGCTTTTCACAAAATAAATCGTTGCAAAGCAGCTTTACAGGAAATTAAGTTTCTACAATATATTTATATATTGTAGAAACTTAATATATTTAACTTATGGCGAAATTTGGTAGTTCTGTATGTTGTCTGAGGGTAGGCATCATCTGAGGTCCTCTGAGGGGTTGGCATCATCTCTTCTCAGGTGTTCTGGATCCAGACTGAAGCTTGTGTAAATCCTAGTTACCACGGGATGTTAATCCCGTGGCAGAAACAGAGAAACAAATAGAGACACAATTAGCGTAGCCGCTGTTCCAACCAAGCAAAAGTGATTTGTTCAATCCAAGCTAAAGAACAATAATGTGTGTTTGATCAGATATAACTGCAGTACAAGATTATGAGATGCATTATGTGAATGCTTGGCTAAAGAGATGTGTCTTTAATCTAGATTTAAACAGAGAGAGTGTGTCTGAACCCCGAACGTTATCAGGAAGGCTAATCCAGAGTTTGGGAGCCAAATGTGAAAAGGCTCTACCTCCTTTAGTTGACTTTGTTATCCTAGGTCCTACCAAAAGTCCAGAGATTTGCGACCTTAGGGAGCGTGATGGATTGTAGCATGGTAGAAGACTAGTTAGGTACGCAGGAGCTAAACCATTAAAGGCCTTATAGGTAAGTAATAATATTTTGTAACTGATGCGGAACTTAATAGGCAGCCAGTGCAGAGACTGTAAAATTGGGGTAATATGATCATATTTTCTTGACCTGGTAAGGACTCTAGCCGCTGCATTTTGGACTACCTGTAGCTTGTTTATTGAAGATGCAGGACAACCAGTTACCAGTGCATTACAATAGTCCAGTCTAGAGGTCATGAATGCATGAACTAGCTTTTCTGCATCAGAAACAGGTAACATGTTTCGTAGCTTGGCAATGTTTCTAAGATGGAAGAATGCTGTTTTTGTAACATGGGAAATATGATTTTCAAAAGACAAGTTGCTGTCTAATATAACACCCAGATTTTTGACTGTAGAGGAAGTAACAGTACAGCCGTCTAGTTGCAAATTATAATCCAAGAGATTCTGTGTACTGTTTTTTTGGTCCAATAAGTAATATTTCTGTCTTATCTGAATTTAATAGGAGAAAATTATTGGTCATCCAATCTTTTACATTTTTAACACACTCTGTTAGCTTAGATAATTTAGAAGTTTCATCTGGTCTTGTTGAGATATATAGTTGAGTATCATCAGCATAACAATGGAAACTAATCCTGTATTTTCTAATAATATTACCAAGGGGCAACATGTATATTGAAAATAGCAGAGGACCTAGGACAGATCCTTGTGGTACTCCATACTTTACTGGTGATAATTGAGATGACTCCCTGTTTAAATAAACAAAGTGGTAGCGATCAGACAGGTAGGATCTAAACCATCTTAAAGCCTGCCCTTGAATACCCGTATAGTTTTGTAATCGATCTATGAGTATGTCATGATCTATAGTGTCGAAAGCAGCACTAAGATCAAGTAAAACTAGCAATGAGATGCAGCCTTGGTCTGACGCAAGAAGCAAGTCATTTGTAATTTTAACAAGTGCAGTTTCTGTGCTATGGTGGAACCTGAAACCTGACTGAAATTCTTCATAGAGATCTTTTTTTGCAAAAAGGAGCACAACTGAGCAGACACAACTTTTTCTAAAATTTTAGACATAAACGGAAGATTAGAAATGGGTCTGTAATTTGCTAGTTCATTAGGATCTAGTTGTGGTTTCTTAATATGAGGCTTAATAACCGCCAGCTTGAATGATTTGGGGACGTGACCTAAAGATATCGATGAGTTAATAATATTGAGAAGCGGTTCTTCTGCTAAAGGTAACAACTCTTTCAGTAATTTAGTGGGTACAGGATCTAATAGGCATGTTGTTGGTTTAGATGCGGTGATAAGTTTATTTAGCTCTTCCTGTCCTATAGTTGTAAAGCACTGCAGTTTTTCTTTGGGTGCGATGAATGGAGCTGAAGTACTAGACGCTGCAGAATCCACATTTGTTATTGTATTTCTGATGTTATCTATCTTATAAGTGAAGAAATTCATAAAGTCATTACTATTAAATTGTGAGGGAATATTTAGATCTAGATTTAGATTAATCTAGCCACTGTGCTAAATAAAAACCTTGGATTGTTTTGGTTATTTTCTATGAGTTTGCGGATATGCTCTGCCCTGGCAGCTTTTAAAGCCTGTCTATAGTTGGACATACTGTTTTTCCACGCAATTCTAAAAACTTCCAAGTTAGTTTTTCTCCATTTGCGCTCAAGTTTACGAGTTTCTTACTTGAGAGAATGGGTATTACTGTTGTACGATGGTGCAGTACGTTTTTCTCTAACCCTTTTCAATTTGATGGGCGCAACAGCTTCTAATGTATTAGAGAAGATAGTGCCCATGTTGCTAGTCATTTCATCTAGTTCATGTGTATTTATGGGCACACAGAGCAGTTGAGATAAATCAGGCAGGTTATTTCTGAATCTGTCTTTAGTGGTTGGAACAATAGTTCTTCCTGGACGATAACGCGGAGCCATATATTTAACATCAGTAATACTCAGCATGCACGATACTAGGAAATGGTCAGTAAAATCATCACTTTGAGGTACGATATCTATGTCAGTAAGATCAATTCCATGCAATATAATTAAATCTAGTGTATGATTAAAACGATGAGTGGGCCCGGTGATGTTTTGCTTGACTCCAAAAGAATTTATTAGGTCAGTAAACGCAAGTCCTAACGCATCATTTGTATTATCAACGTAAATGTTAAAATCACTGACAATTAGCGCTTTATCAACAGTAACCAATAGGTCTGAGAGGAAATCTGCAAATTCTTTTAAGAAATCTATATTCGGCCCTGGCGGTCTATACACAGTAGCCAGAGCAAGAGATAGGAGAGATTTTTCTGACGGGGCTCATGCTTATAACAGTAGCTTGGTGGAGTAGACTCATTTAGACCAATATAATCATTTGGTTTGAGCCAGGTTTCAGTCAAGCAGAGCACATCAAAACTATTATCTGTGATCATTTCATTTACAATAACTGCTTTGGGTGCGAGTGATCTGATGTTTAGGAGCCCAAGCTTTAAAAATTGCTTTTGTTTATTTGTTTTGCATTTTTCTGGTTTAATCACGATCAGATTATTTCTAGATCCTGCATTAAATTTATATTTTGGCTTCACTGTTCGGGGAACAGACACAGTCTTTATAGATTGGACAGCACAAGTATTTCTATCATTTAAGTGGGTAGAACAAAAGTCATCATAGCACTTATTTGAGAATGGGCTTACTAGTCATATGGAGCGTAGAGTCCTGGAGATGTTGTCCAACAGGAGTTCTGCTCCGACTCTGCTGGGGTGCAGGCCATCAGCGCGGAAAAGCCTAGGACCCTCCCAGAAAAGATTCCAATTATTAACAAAGAGCAGTTTCTGTTCTTTACACCATGACAAAAACCATTCGTTTAAAGCAAAAAGTCTATTGAACCTTTCGTGTCCTCGTCGATACGTGGGAAGCGGTCCAGACATGACGATCTTTGCCGCGGGTGATGCGCTGCGCACCGTCTCGATCTCGATCCTGAAGTCCCTCTTCAGTGTCTCCGTCTGCCGCAGCTTGGTGTCGTTCACCCCCGCGTGCATCACGATCGCGCCGATGCTCTCGTCGTCCTTCAGGATCGTGGGTATCTGTGCAGAAACATCGAGAACACGAGCGCCAGGAAAACAGTGAGTGTGTGCTTTACCTTCAGTTAACGTAGCACGGACGTGCCGGACGATGGAGTCTCCGACGATCACAGCGTCGCGTTCCGTCTCGCGGAGGGGAGCGAAGCGGTTCCGGGTGGAGATCTCGAAGACCAGAGACGGTGGAGGGGGAGAGGTCCTCGCGCGGGGCCTGGCTCGCGTCTTCCGCTCCTGCTGCACCCAGGGTCCGTGGTGTCCCGGCGCCGGAGTGAAGGACATCTGGGAAGATCGCGTCCTGGGTGCACAGGGTCTGTGCAGAGAAACACACAGAGTAGAGGTGGTGGGAGTGTTAGCGGCGCGCTGTATACTTACCCCGGACTTGTGAGTGTCAGCCCAGGATGTTTCCAGCGCGGCTCTCCGCTCTGTCAGCTGGGTCTGCTTCTCCACCAGCTCGCGGATCTGCTTCTCCACAGCCTCCAGCTCTAGCTGCACCAAATGCAGCTCGAACATGTCCTCGCCTGCACTCAAAGGTAGACACACATCCGCCATTAAAGCAAGTAGCAGTGAGTAAAAGAATGGTAGTGTGTGTGAATAGAGTATTAGCAATGTAAGCGAGATTAGCTGCAACCTTCCTTGGTTGCCGCTAATGCAACCACGCTGGCAATGCTAACGGGCTATAAGCTAAAAGCGGACTCTGGAAATCAAAATAAAACTAGTGATAACAAGGTGCTTTGATTGTTTTTGTTGTAGAATACGATAGGGGATATATTCAAACATTATAGAAACGAAAATTATGGTGTGTAAAATAGATTTCAGGATTAGAAAATAGACGATAAAGAATTAACTTGATGGAGCTCAAACTCAAAACGCAGCAGCAACAAACAGGAAGTCACGTGTGTATTTGCGATATTTGCGTGTTTTCTTTTTCGTAAGGTTACGCCCTTCTCGTTTTACACTTTGTGCATGTGTACTTAATATTAGTAATGATAACATAATGTGTACCATGCTTATTTGTACAGAGGCTCAGTAGATTTGCACTTAACAAGCCTAAACAGACAGCGAATGAGAGAGAGATCGACTGAGCGCGTGTGATTACCTGCGTCTGTCCTTCAGGCCGAGTCATGTATATCTGTGAAAATAGGTTACTATCATGTCCAAGGAAAGCGAAATCTGTCTTAGCATCGACGCATTGCTGGTCAGCTGAGCCTTTAAAAGTGGCGCTCAAAGTTAAAATGATTTCAGCAGTGTGTTTCATTACATCTATCTTTGAGTGAATCAGTGTTTTTGAACATGTAGTTGAATGAACGGTTTAAAGACACACTCAAAGACAGTCTCTTGACGCCACCTTGTGGTGCAACAATGAAACTGCACTGACTGACAGCTCTCTAGAACACGCAGCTTAAATATCAATAGAAAAAGTCTCTTGTCCAGTCAGATTCGAGGATCAGAACTAACTGTTATTTATATATATATATATATTATATATATATTAGGCTAACAATAGACTAACGATCTTATTGCCAGGTTTGTTTTGTTATGTGGACCGTTATTTTGTCAATCTCTTCTGTTTACTTCACTTCCTGTTTCAACGCGATTTAGTTTCGGTTTCTGAATATGACCTCGTTACACCGTAACACATACACACACAGATATATATATGCGGTAATCCCGCATACCGCGCTATCGCTACTTTTATTGTCTCTCTTCTCTCTGTCCAGTTGCTCTCTCTTCGTTACTGAGTACATTTGAGACGTGTACAGTTGAAACACCTTAAATAACTTGTGTACACAAGAACCCAGAGCCATGATTTTTGCTCCACACGTGTGTATTAGTGTTCTCTTTGATTGTGGGAAATTTGAAATGTGTGCATTTTTCCACTCTGAAGATATCGGCAAAAGTTTTTTTTACAAGGTGAGATAAAGCAAATAAATACATTCATTTTTAAACTGTAATTAATTAATACTGTAATTTTGTAATTTATTATATTTGCAATAAATGGTTAGCCAGCTTTAGAGCATTAAGAATGGGTGTCTCAACTGTACCATGCTACTGTTTCAACTGTACACCATATGGGTACAGTTGAGACAAAAATGCACCTCATGTTTATGAGCTAATTGTGGAAAATATAAACAACTTATGGCTATTATCAACTTATGATATTTTAGTACACAAGCAAAATAAATGCCATGTGAAAAATCACTTCATTTCAGCATCTAGTTTTTGTGTAGTGATGAAAAAAGCAGAAAGTGTCTCTACTGTACTCAGTGTACCCTGTGTGTGTTAAGAGGACTCGTTCCTTTTCAGTTGTTGTTTGAAAGCTGGTCGAGATACTTTTACACACAACACTTTGTTGTTGGCTTTTCTATCTTTATCTTTTCTGTTGTTACTATTATTATATGGAGTGTTTGTGTAGAAATGCTGATTACTCATCAGGCTTATTAAACTAAATAAAAATCATGAGCATAAACATGCAATGTGTACAAGAGCCCGACCCCATGAAGCCCTAGCTGTCCAGTGTGTCAATTTTAATCTCCCCCTCCCCTACCTATATATTATTAGTGTTTAAGGTTTTTGTTAAGTTAAAGGTACTGTTAACCTGATATTACCACACATTGTTTGAAAAAATAAAGCATTTTATTGCAAATTAAAGCATTGGTTTTATTCATATGTATGTAGAGTATAGAATATAGATACAGTGTTTGTAAATTTATTTTACATTTGTGGTAAAAACCAACCAAAAAAAAAAAGAAAAGAAAAAAAAAAAAGAAAGCTGGATGGAAGGACAGATAAGTTGCCCGAAATGGTTTGATTGTGTCAGGATTTTTCAAACACATAACAATGGGGTCACATATTCTGATGACTCCTTTAAACATATTAGTAGCCTGTTTTTGTGACATCAGCTTCATGAACATTGTTAAACATTTATGTTGCATACAGCTTGCAAAAATTGGCTACTCTGCAAACAACTGGATTGTGTTTAATCTCATGAAATGTTAAATTGGTTTAATAAACCTGTTGAATAACCAGCATTTCTATTATTTATTTATTTATTTATTTATTTATTACAGGCACAATGCATATTAATAAACGTTTCTGTCAATATGCCAGAGTTAGCCAGAAGGCTATTTTTCACCTGCAGTCCCTAGACAGATGGTAAAAGTCACCCTAAAGGAGAGTACAATTAAAGCATTAAAGCATTCTAAACAAACATTTCACACAGTCACTTTAATTTTTATTTATTTAAGAAGCGGTTAAGAATTTGTACAAACATACACAAGAACATTCAAGAGTGTATACAGTACATGACACTTAAGGCTAAAACATAAGCAGAGGAAATTTTTAATTAAAAAATAAAAAAAGTAGAGATTTATCAATTTAAAAGTATTAGAAAATGAATAAATAAATACAAATTATTTAATGTAACAGTTGTACTGTTCATATTAGACCACAATTCTTTCCTGGATAGGTTATACAGTAGACGAGGTTGCAAATTGCCAGACTGTATTGACGCGCTCATACAATGTGCACGGGCGCTTTGAACCTGTGTGATACAGTTCAAACAAAACAGTGACAACAGCGCCTCCTAGGGTCACAGAATACGATGGTCACAGAATTTGGTGTAACACCGGCATCAAACACAAACACAACCACAGGCTCGCAGGCCTTCAGTAAACGACCACCTGTCCCTTTAAGCGTTGCCATGGCGACAGTGTTTGTGTTCCGGTTCTGCTCGGCGCATGCGCGCGGGAGAGTCGCTCGGCGAAGTAAACATTTCGTGACTTTGTCGTTCACAATGGCGCATTACAGAGTGAGTAAACAAACAAACAAACAAACAAACAAACACGCACTGATAAACTCGAGGTGTTATCAGACGCTGTCGGTTCATTACTGCTGAACTCTGAAACGCTGTTGTTGACGAGTTTGTTTCTGTGTATAAAGCGCCGTGGAGAATAAATTAAATGCGTTTAGCTTTTAAAAGCCTTTTTAAATCGTGTTCTTGAACTGACGCGGTGTAAATGTGTCTCAGTCTGAGTCTGAATGTTTGAATCAGTTTGTATCAGGGTCACACAGGTTTAGATAATCACGTTAACTAGCAGAGCATCCACTAACTAACTAACTTAACTAACACAAACTGACTGTGTTCATCTTCAACAAAATATTCTTTTATGTTTTTCTCCTCACATTCATGACACTTGGTGCATTGTTATCTAATGAAATGACCTTCAGACTGTTTGAGTGTGTTTGAGTGATTCATGTCATTAACAGCAGGTTAAAGAGGAGAGTAAACACTATCAGACTAACATCTGTTTTCTTCTTCTGCTGATGCACAGGCGTCCGAGTCCAAGCGAGAGCAGTTCAGGAGATATCTGGAGAAGGCCGGCGTTCTCGAAAGCCTCACTAACGGTAAGAACATCAGATCAATCCACCGAATGAATGAATGAATGAATGAAGGTCTGATCTTCTGTGTGGCTGAGCTCTTCTTCTGCTTCTCAGTCCTGGTGGCTCTGTACGAGGAACCCGAGAAACCCAGCAATGCCTTGGAGTATCCTTTACTGCTGATCTGAGAAACCTGCTGCGCTCACCCAGAACTCACATACTGCTCTTCTTTCTGTTTCAGGAGAAATGTAAAGAAACGTCTTGCTCGTCCGTATGATGGCGGTGAATAGACACCGGTGTGAAGCTTTTATGCAGAAGTATCACGCAATGATCGCGTGTGTTCTGGGCTCTGTGAAATATCATGTATTTGCTTTTGAACTAAAATCCTGCCCTTGTTTCATGAGACTCTATTAGCGCAGCAGACTGGCCCAAAAAACACACACAAGTTGTGTGAAATCAAGGTGAAAAACAGCACAATACAATTCATCTACTTTCTTCTCTGAGCTTGATCAAGATGCTGAAACGTGTTTAATTCAGTTTGGACGGCAGGTGAAAACAGCAAGTGAATCCCACTCTGAAACTGGTTTAATGTGTGTATATATAGGCCAATATGTTATGACATTAATTTAATGTAAGCTGAACGTCAGTCAAGTTTTTGACGTCAGTTTGATTTGCATATTTGACCTCAATGTTTGATGTCTTTTTAGCTTCTGTTGCCCGCTGGGTTGTTTGTCACAAGTCATTGCATTCATCGATTGTCCTTCTGAGTTCTGCTCCAGAGATGTTCAACTTAGTGAAGAAAGTACACCGATATGGTTTTTTTTTTTGGATTTGTAGATTTCCATCCTAAGTTGCGAATTTAACTTTTTTTGCAAAATTGGAATATTGCATAAAACATTTGCGAATAAGCACCATTTCCATCCAACGAGTCAGAGAGAACAAAATCATCACTTCCTGATAAACTGACACTAAATATCACTAAGAAAGTAGGAGAAGCCTCTGAATATATTCATTTTTAAATATAATAATCTACTTGTGCCTAGTGAGCAGGCGAAACAGTAATTGCGGTCATTGCTCTTAGATACTGCTATTTGAGAACGCAGTCGTGTAAGAAAGCACAGAACACAGAAATAATTTCATGATAGAATGATCATAACATTTCAGATGCTGTGCAATCGGTCTGATGCAATCAGGTTATGCCGTCCCATCGCACAAATCACATGACTTTTGAACGCTCGTACAGAATTTAATCGCAAAATGTTTCCATCTCCCATTATTCACATTAACCCTTTTCCGCACAAGTCAAAACCACCTCAAACGAGCGTTAAAAACCTTTTTGTGAAGTAAGAGATTTCTTTTTGAAATCTGGTTTTTCTGTTAAATAATGCATTACATTTCAGTTTGTTTTTCACCAAATCCTGTCACACACACACCAGAACGCTTGGAATATACGACACGTGTCACATGGGCTCATTCTGTGATACTTCTGCGTCTTTACCAAACTTTATGCTGATGGCCATGCATTGGCATTACACTGACGTTTCTTTAAATTTTTGCTTTGTGGTCTGAAAAAGAAAGAAGGGAGGTAAATGATGACTGGATTTTCATGTTTGGGTGAACTAACCCTTAAAGGCCCGGTTTCAGAGAAGGGGCTTTGTTTAAGCCAGGACTAGGCCTTAGTTAAATTAAGATATTTAAGCAGCTTTTATAAAAATGCCTTTGATGAAAAATTACATGTGTGCATGTTGAGACAGAATAATGGCACTGACATATTTTAAGAGCAAGATATTTTCAGACAGCTCAAACATGCATTTTAGTCTGGGACTAGCCTTAAGCCTTGTCTGTGAAAGCGGAGGAAAGTGTGGTCACGTTTACCACCTCTGGGCCAAAACACGTCATTTCTGTAGGAATTCACGTGATTGTGAAGGTTTCACACGGGTTCACTGCGCTGACCGACAGCTGATTTCTGCACTTCTGATGATCGACAGTGGACTCTTTGATCACTTGTGAAACTGCACTTTGCAGAGGCCATGAAACACGATAATGTTCGATGCAAAACAAAACTAGATCTCTCTTATATCTGACCCTGGAACACAAAAGCAGTCTTAAGTAGCACAGGTATATTTGTAGCAATAGCCAACAGTACATTGTATGGTCACAATTATCCACTTTTCTTTTATGCCAAAAATCATTAGAATATTAAGTAAAGATCATGTTCCATGAAGATATTTTGTAAATTTACTACCATAAATATATCAAAACTTAATTTTTGATTAGTATAATGCATTGCTAAGAACTTCATTTTGACAACTTTAAAGGCGATTTTCTCAATATTTAGATTTTTTTGCACCCTCAGATTCCAGATTTTCTAATATTGTCCTATCCTAACAAACCATACATCAATGGGAAGATTATTTATTCAGCTTTTAGACGATGTATAACTCTCAGTTTCTAAAAAAAAAGACCCTTATAAATGGTTTTGTGCTCCAGGGTCATAAATACAATGAAGCGACTGCACTGAAAGTTCCTGAAGCAGCATGTTATGTGTGTAAACACATTTGCGAATGCGTTAATGCAAAAGCTTGTGACGTTATGAAGATACTGAATTAAATAATAGATGTTAAGTATGTTATAAAAATAAGACTGCTGCACTGTGAGTAATTGTGGTCATTTACATGGTTCGCTGTGGAAGATCTCAGCTCTGGCACCATTTCAGCGTCACAGCAGGTTAAACAGCCTTAACTAACCCAGGTTAAACAGCCTTAACTAACCCACCCGTCAGCTTCATCAAGCATCAGCTGGGCGTCGGACCCGAGGCAGAAGATGCTGAGAGTCTGCGGCTGGAACTGAACACTTTACAGCAGAAATATGATCAGCTGATGGAGGAGAAGAAAGAGTTGAGGAGCAGGGTGAGATATTACCCACACACACGATTCACAGCGGGTTTAACTACACCGCTTCACTCAGACTCAAGCTTCTAACTCGTCTGTGTTTGTGTGAATTACAGCTGCTGGAGTACGAGCCGCCGCAGGACGCCGGAACAGAATAACACCAATAACACTTCACATTTTCACATATTTCTTCACATCAGTAGAAATCTTTGAGTTTTTCGTTTTGTAATAAATGTATGTGATTTTTTTTTTTTTTTTTTTAGCCAAATTCGTGCCGATATTTAATAAGCATTTTTTGCACTGTTCCTGATTGACTGCTGATGTTTAGTGATTTATAAAACTACAAACTATATTTCTGTTTAACATAACAGTTGAAGACCACACAAAAACGAGACTTTAATTTAGACCATGGTGCTTTAATATAAAATATTAGGGCTTTTTTATTATAAATAATGCATGATGAGTTTCTTGTAAGCAATCGCTGTAGTCACATTGAGACTGTTTTAGGGCTTCTGTCCCTTGTTTCAAAAATAACATCTATTCACCCAAGACAACTCAAGCAACAGGCAGTAATAAGTAAATCATTAATGCAGGTTTAACAGTTATATTTTTGCGACAACCATATCCTACCAAAACAACCTGTGCATGACAATTTCCTGTTCTTTTTGGAAAAGTACAATAAAATGGTGCAAGGAATTGATCAAATGAATTGTCAGTTGGCTGGAAATAATCCCCATCTTGTATCTTTGCCTTAATACACATAGTTTAGTGTTTAGGTTTGTACAGAATCTGAAAGATATAACTTTTTTTGTTGTTGATAAATATATTGAATTCTATAGATAAATGAAAACTATGTTTAAAAAAAAAAAATTAGATTTCTTTACCAGCAGAGGCCACTGTACACATCAATATAGACACTAAGATATGTCTGTCAATTACAGATGGTTTCATCTAGAAACATCTACGAATATGAAACCCATCAACATGCAGCCACGACTCCCCATTCTAAAGGTTGAATATTTAGACAGTCCAGGCTGAAAATAAAGCTTCAAGTCTTGTGTTCAGAGATAGTTCAGCCAAAAACAATCATTCTGTCATCATCATGTCATTACAAACCTCTATGACTGACTTTCTTCTGCTGAATACAAAGTAAGACATTTGAGGAATGTGGGTAACCAAAGAGTTGATGAATACTCTGTGCTATGAGAACATTAAGGGTTCTGTAGTGGAAATGTAAACTGCATAACGAGCTAATTTGGAAAACACCAATTGTCAATTCAGCACCATAGTAATTAAACTTGAAGTTATTAACACTGTACAAATAGCCTATGGTGTTTGGCAGAAATGTAATGTAATCAGGGATTGAAATTAACTTTTTCACTCACCAGCCAATTTGGCTACTAAATTTTTAAGTTACCAGCCATTCATAACTTCTACTAGCCAAAAAAAAAACAAAAAAAAAAACACAGAAATAAACCAATAGCTTGAGGCTGTCTACACTGGACATGACAAAGCGACCGTTGCAAATCATTACTGATTTCATTAGTACTAGGGGTGTGCGAGTATTGACAAAAAAATATCTCAATATTTTCTGGGATTTTATTGATAAAGATAATTAGACAATATTTTACTGAGTGTGTTATTGTACCGATATCTTAAGGACTGCCGTGGACAGCTGACTCCTATAGTTTTTGATATTCTTCATATTCTGTGTGGTGGTCAGTTCACAGCAGTGATAGAAATTAAACTTTTCCAATAAGTTGAAATTGATTTTTACCTTTTATGGGCATTTTTACCTTTATAAAGCCATTTTTTTCTAAAAGTGTATCATCTTTTGAGTCAAATTCTTACATTTAATCAGTCAATTATAATAATAATAAATTTAGGCTGTTACTAAACAAATGAAATCAGTATCAAGAAAATTAATCTTTGCAGAAGTTGCATATGAAGTGGCATTTAGATGTGTTTACACGTTAATTCAGCTCAAAGGGACATGGAATCCTTTAACCCGCAGTTACAAATGCATAAATAAAGTTTTGATATTTTAAACATGAAATGTTGAATACTGATATTTGAAATTATTTACAAAATGAAAAGATACTTTAAATGAGAAATTAAATCACCAGCAGGTGGCAGCAAGTCACTGTTAATAAGTGAGTCATTGCGATTGAACCAAATCATTTAAACGGTTGATTCATTCAAGAACGAAACACCGTCATGTTAACAGACTCAAAACAGTGCTGTGGCTGTTTGGAATGTTTTTGTTGGCGAAATAGAGCAAAAACATGCAATATGGTGTCTAAAACGTAAGTCTCTTGATATTGACTTATTGTTTATTGAACTGTTGCATAAAATCATTATCACATTTGTAACCATGCTGATTTTTTAAGAAAAAAACGGCACTCTTCATGTGATATTGATTAACTATATGAATTGATATAAATATATACATTTTCTGCCCCTTATCTTGAATTATGTGATCATTCTTAATGCATATTAATAGACTGAATCATGTAGTGAAAGAACGCAGTCTAAATGCGCACGCACTAACCAGTCTAACCATACTTCATCACGTTTTGTTTGGTTTTTGCAATATACTCAATAATGTCATGATGTCTCACGAGTTCAGTATTTGCGCTAAACCTGCACAGATTTGGCTTGCATAAACTTCCCCAAGAAATTAATGAGTGAACATAACTTACGAAAAGTAAAGTGATTTGACAGCGTTACCTGCCACAGCTAATTTTTACGGCGGGTGTTAATTTCAAACCCCGAATGTAATGTATTGTAATGAAATGTATGTATTGTAATGAAATGTTTTTTTTTTTTCTTTTTTTTTTTTCCTTTTTACAAATTTCATAGTTTATTATTACTTATTGTTTATTTTAAAAACCATATAGGATAACCGTGGTAATGAGGACCATGGTTTTACTTCGTGTGACCACCATCTTACTAATACTAATTCTAAGCAAATCTCTTTAGATGTTTAGTTCGAATTAATTTTAATTGAAGTAAAATGTTAATTCAGTAAGAGCCTGATTAAAAATAAATATCACTGTCTTATATAAATTAGGTGTTTACTATTTACAAATATTAAAGTTCTTAAAGGGATAGTTCACCCAAAAATGAAAACTCATCATTTACTCAACATCATGCCATTCCAAACCTGTTTGAATTTCTTTCTTCTGTGGAACATAAAAGAAGATAATTTGAGAAATTCAAGACATTTTTGTCCATACAGTAGAAATCAAGGGTAACCAAAATGGTTTGGTAACATTCTACAAAATATCTTTAGTGTTCCACAGAAGAAAGTAAGTCATACATGTTTGGAATGACATGAGGGCAAGGAAATATGACAGAATTTATTAGCAATACATTTCCTGCATTCTAGTTCAAAATCAATGCTTTACTGTCATGTGCATTTCTGTGACAAAAAATGCATTAAGTTTGTTGCATTTGCGGTGAATTTAGTAAGTTCAAAATTTTCACTGTTTTATTTATTCATTTATTTACACAATTGAAGACCCTATAACCCAGCAAAACATTCACGGGGAACTCATGGGCTGGATTTGTCCAGGGCCGAATTTGTGTCCCAGTCCAGCCTTGACTGGAACGACGAGAGAGAGTAAATGATGACAGAATGAATTTGGCTGAACCATTCCTTTGATCAAGACCAAGATCAAGATTCCTGTGAGAGACACACACTAAGATGACCAGATGTGCCACTTCCCGTGGACACGCTCTGCCCAGGATTTCTCAATTGCCTAAAATAACCAGGTGTTGGCTGTTTGTGCTGCGCTGATCGATCGTTGTATGACAAAGTACTTTGCGGTACTTCACGGTACTTTGATGATGTTATTTTAGGCAATTTAGAAATCCTGTGCAGAACGTGTCTGCGGGACAGAGGGCTGCGACAATAAATCGATGCATCGCGAATTGAGTAATTGTTCTGCATCGATTCTGAGATTATCAGAATGCATTGTGATTCTCTCTGGAATCAATTCTGAGCTTAGTTTTAACAGCAGATGGGACTGCGTGCTTTAGAAACAGCCATACTCTGTGTGCTTCCAGTTCCTTACACACACACCACTTAATTTCCATAGATATTGTCAACTTGAAAGCACAGATACTATTTGAACTGAACTGAACGAGGTCACTGAATCAATGATGAACTGATTTTAATTGAAAATGGAGTGTTTACTGTTGTCTTTTTGCATTATTACACACTATTTTTCCTATTTAATACTGTAAAGCTGATTTGACACAATCTGTATTGTTAAAAGTGCTATATAAATAAAGGTGACTTGACAACTTGAACGTAAAATAATCATTCAAACAGTTTGAAAAGGTTGAAGCGAATTACAAGGGTGTTCATAGTGGGCTTTACATTAATGATGGTTACAGGACACAGGACGTCAATATAAGGTTGTTGTCAATATGTCAGGTTGATGTTGGACATGACGTCGGACAGACGTTGCATTTTGGTTGAGAATGAAAATCAGGTGACATCAGTATTTGACTGCAATTTGATGTTGACTTAACGTTGGATTTTGGTTACACAACCTAAAAACAACAAATATCAACATCAGCTGACGTCGGTATTTGACATAAAATTAACATTGACATTAGACGTTGAACTGACATTGAATTTTAGTCACCCGAAGTCGCACCTGAAATTTAACCAAATATCAATGTCTTATGACATTGTGTGCCTGCTGGGTAATCTCACGTCATAAAAGCATAAAAGCCGAAGTGCTAGTACATTTAACCACTAGCCAAACACACAAGGGCTCTTAGTCATGAGCATTTGAGTGTGCGGTTAAAAATTAGATTAGAGCGCCATCTGCTGTTAAAAACTAAGCTCAGAATCGATTCCAGAGAGAATCACGATGCATTCCGATAATGCATGAATCACGATGCATCGATTTATTGTCCCAGCCCTAGAAGTGGCATGTTTGGACACCTTAACTAGGGCTGGGAAAATGTGTCAATGCATTGTTAATCGAGAAATGATTCAGCATCGATTCTGAGATTTTCCGAATGCATCTCGATTCTTTCTCGAGTCTATTCTGAGCTTAGTTTTGAACAGCAGATGGCATTGCATGCTTTAGAGACAGCCGTACTCTGCTTGTTTGCAAATTCTTACACACACTTGAACCAAAAATAATCATTCATAAAATTCGAAAAGGTTGAAGCGAATTACAAGGGTGTTCACAGTGAGCGGTGTTTACATTAATCTCACGTCATAAAAGCATTCTGAGCTGAGGTGAAATTACATGACAACACACAAGCGAACACACTCTTCAACACTCTTCTTCATGAGCATTTGAGTGTGCGGATAAAAACTATATTAGAGCCCCATCTGCTGTCAAAATCTAAGCTCCGAATCAATTCCAGAAAGAATCACGATGCATTGGAAGATCTCAGAATTGATCCACGAATTGATTCTGCATCGATTTAGCCCTAACCTTAACACACACAGAGCCTCAGATCTGCAGGTCGCTGGCGGCTCGTCTGCTGCCGCTGCTGCTGCTCGCCAGTGAAGCTCGCAATCGTCCGGGTGAGAAGGCGGGAGTTCCTGCGGAGCCATTCTGCAGTGAGCCAGAGCTGGGCTCAGAGTCAGGCATGTGGGTCCTGACGGCTCTCCTCAGGTCCGATTTAGAGACGGCCCTGATGCCCTGCTCGGAGCCTCCGCTGTCCAATCCATTCCCTTCCGCCTGTGTGGCTTGCCGCTGCTTGTACAGGTCCGTTATCATTACCAGACTCTCCGCAGGGAACCGCATGAGTGCCGCAGGAGAGCGGGCCTCACTGCAGGGGTTATTGGAATTGCTGTTGCGTTCCAGCAGACCGGGAGCGACGTCCTCCCTCGGCATTCCCTGGATCGGCACGAATGCAGACGAAGGGTTAACGAGCGTGGGTCCGTTACCCTGTTTCTCCAATCGACTAGGCGCTACTTTGCGCTCCTGATGCACCACAGAGTTCCTCTTGGCTCCGCAATACTCATCTTTCAGGTGCGGATAGTACTCCAGAAGCCCCTTCTTTAGTTTCTTGTAAACCAGGTGCAGGATCTCCAGGAGGCTGAGGAACAGGGACACAGCAGCAATCCCCTGCATGAACACCATGAAGACACTCTTCTCAGTGGGTCTCGAGACGAAGCAGTCCACCACATTTGGACAAGGCTCCCACTCGCACTTGTACAGAGGTTGGAGCTTGGGCCCGTACATCAGGTACTGGCCCATCATGAAGCCCACCTCCACCACAGAGCGGGTCACGATGTGGGCCACATAGGTGCGCAGCAGGGGCCCTCTTAGTGGAGCCTTGTTGAGCTTCCCCTGCTCCAGCTGCCTCAGCTCCCGCTCCACCCGCCGCCGCGGCTCCATGGCCTCCATCGTCTCCAGCTCGCGCCGCAGGGCCACCCGCTTGCAGTGGCGCTCCTTCTCCAGGGCGCGCAGCTGGTAGATGGCATGGCCCATGTAGACCAGAGAGGGCGAGGAGACGAAGATGACCTGCAGCACCCAGTAGCGGATGAGCGAGACGGGGAAGGCGTGGTCGTAGCAGACGTTGCGGCAGCCGGGCGTCTCCGTGTTGCAGATGAAGTCGGACTGCTCGTCGTTCCACACGTCTTCGGCCGCGACACCCAGCACCAGCATGCGGAAGATGAAGAGGATGGTGAGCCAGATCTTCCCCACCATGGTGGAGTGGATGTGAACCTCCTCTAGAATCCCTCCCAGAAAGTTCCAGTCACCCATCGTCACACAAACACCGCTGCAGAGACGACAACAAAACTCGTACAGTTCTGGTCTGCATTTCCCAAAAGCATCGTGAGCCTAAAGGTCCTTGCACACTGAGTACGAAATTTTCATATGCATTTTTTCTTATTCGTCATTCTAAAAATTTGTAATGCACAGAAACCTTGCACACTAAGTCCAATGCGTATTAATTCATCCATTGCGAAAAAAAAAATTTGCAAAACAATACAAAATGAAATCTTCAAGCAGTGAGGATGATTTTGTTGTCCCCTCTTTTCTTAAAAAGAGAAAAAATAAAGACAAAAATAAAGAGGAAATATTGGGTCCATCCAATCCTGAGATACAGAGAGGAAGGAGAGTTCTGCGGGCGATTCAAAGTTTACTTCAGGATGTCCGTAAACTTTGATGCTTTGCTAGCGATACTGGAGCCACATATTAAAAAGAAGACCACCAATTTCTGTGGACTCAGTGTGAAAGACCTTTTACAGTGCTTTGTGCTGTGAGACAAAGTGGATCAACTTGTCAGACTCCATTCTGGATTTTGGCGTTCACTTGTACGGTGGCTCTGAACTGTCAAAACACTGCTCAAAATGCTTGCTACGGATGCGAAAAATGCAGAAAAATTGGACCCGATCCGAATTTTTTATGACGGACGAAAGTTTCGGAGGCAGTGTGTAAACGTGATTGACACAACGTGGGGTCGTATTTATTTTTTAACATGCAAAAATTTCGGATGAAAATTTTGTATTCAGTGTGCAATGACCTTTACAGTTATTGCTAGAACACATTTCTCTATATTACAGTCACTTTTTCAAAACTCTTCACACAGTTCTCCTAACCATCTTTCAACTCAACACAGCAGTTCATTTCATATTCAAAATGCACTAAAACTACCAAAACACTTCATTAATGTCTCAAATCAACTCATTCTTCCATAACTCTAGCAGAAGTTTTCACCGAACAAACACTTTATCACTCACAACACAGCAACCTAAAAAACACTAACAACAGGGAACATTATACAATGTTTGCTTTTGTAAAATTTCTTTACAAAATAAAAATGATACTCTCTACTGTTTATAATTCACTGCAGTATGTTACATGCTCCATGTTTACATTACAGTACAAAATTATTCATAATTTTGTACAGATGGTAATGAAAGTGAAAGACTTAACACGTGTGAAGATGTTCAGCTAAATGCAGCTGCTTTGATAGGATTTTTTACATTCAAAATATTTTTTCTCTATATTACTGTATTCTGTACTGTATAATACTGTATATATACTGTACTCTATATTACTGAAATGTTGCAAATTTCTGTCAAATTTTTGTACTGTGCTAGGTTTTGAAAACAGTATGTAAAAGTGTAAATTGGCTTGTGTAAGGCATAAAGTTTCGATGGTGTTTGTTTCGAAGTGAGTAAAGAATTGATATAATTTGACAGATGTGGTCAATGAATGCATTTTGTGCCAAAGCAATGATAAACGATCCACAGTTTAGCCACATAGACTGATGTTGTGCTCGCTGTGTGAAGAGTTTTTTTTTGTTGTTTTTTTTAAAAAGTGACCGAAGTATTGAGAAAAGTGTCCTAGCGATCGTAAAAAACAAAGTTCACAGACAAGAAATATTAAACAACTCAATACTTACCATTTGAAATAGCCACTTTCCTAAAAGATAGAAAGATGCTGAATGTGGAAAAACTCATTCAAGGTGGAGGCATGATCAAAATACATTAACAATGATCTGAAAGAGGCTGCTGTGCTTTTCATTCGACTGAACGCGGTGGTTTGAGAAATCTAGGTCGCTGCTAACTTTATATCCCAGCAGAAGTAATCAATGTGATTTGTTGCTGTGCCTCTGTAAAGGCCTGCAGGTCAATTGGACGACGAGCTGATGGTAATGATGTAGCGTGACACTAACCCTAACACTGCTCCAATCACATAACTCACAAAGCAATTATGATTTATTAATGACGTTGTGCTGTTGACTGAAGAGACTCAACACACAGAAGCATGTGAGATCCAGCTGAGTAACTAGTATCTGTCAATACTTATCCTGATTAAGGATCAATCGGTCATGTCCGATTTCATACATGAACTGCTCTCTCAGAATCCAATCAAGGTTTTTCCCTCAAGCCGACGTCTGTCGATGTTTTTAAACCAATCTTTGAGGAATCGATGGCCAGAGAGCGCAGGGGGCGGTGCTTCGGCATCTCTCGACCAATCAGGAGTCTGCTGAAGCAGTGGATTATGGGATGGCGTGCGAGCAAGTTCATTGATTTGGCAGCGGCTGTTCTCTTACATGCAAATAATGATGATCTCCTAATGCTGAAGGGTCACATGGTCAGAGCTAGATTTATTTGACACGTGTCGTCAAAGGGCACTCGTGTAGAAAACATGACGCTTCAAAGCACAGAATGAAGGGTCTGTGGCGGGTCAAAAGTTGATCAGTAAGATTTTTAACATTTTTTAAACGAGTTTCTTATGCTCATCAAGGCTGCATTTATTTGATCAAAAATACAGATTTTTTTTATTGCCATTTAAAATAACAGTTTTCTATTTTAATATACTTTGCAATATAATTTATTTCTGTGATGCGCAGCTGTATTTTCTGCATCATTACTCCAGTCTTCAGTATCACATGATCCTTCAGAAATCATTCTAATATGCTGATTTATTATCAATGTTGGAATGTTGTGCTGCTTAATATTTTTTGGGACCTGTGATATTTTTCTTTGATAAATAAAGTGTTACAAAGAACAGTGTTTATTCAAAACAGAAATTTTGTGTTACAATATACACTATTTAAAAGTTTTGGGTCAGTATTTTTTTTTCTTTCTTTTTTTAAAAGAAATTAATACTTTTATTCAGCAAGAATGTGTTAAATGGATAAAAAGTGATAGTAAAGAAATACTGTTAGAAAATATTTCTTTTTTGAATAAATGCTGTTCTTTTTAACTTTTTATACATGAAATCATCAAAGAAAAAAGTATCACAGTTTCCAAAAAAAAATAAGCATAAATAAATTTTTCTCTGTATTTTTGATAAATAAATACAGCCTTGGTGAGCATAAGAGACTTGAGTAAAAAAACATTAATAATCTTACTGATCCCAAACTTTTGAAAGGCAGTGTAAATAATTGGGAAACTATAAATGATTCCCCTCATATTGTTCCAAACCATGGACCACAAAGGATTATATCTTGACTTTTATATGTAGCATAAAATTGTAACAGAGAATACATGGTATGATTTTTATTGTATAAAAAAACAACAGTTTTCAAAATATCTTGTGTGACAGTCCTCTTAAAAATCTGTGGCATCAATTTTAAACCACTAAAGTTTCTTTGTAGTGGAAAAAGGTTCTTTAGATTTTAAAATGTTCTTCACATCAAGACATAAAGCGGTTCTTTTAAGAACTGATCACTGAAAGGTTCTTTGGGAACCAAAAGGGTTTCTTCTATTTCAAAAACTCTTTTTTTTTTTTAAACCTTTATTTTGCAGTGCATGCATATTATGCAAGTTGACCAGATCAATCTTAATAACTAGTATTAATTTTATGTTTAATCATTTATAAGCGATATAATTGTTAACAAGGGCTGGAAGTGAAAAATGTCATTCAGGTGTGCATAATTAAACAGGTTTACTTTTAATGGGTAAAATGCACCAAAAAAGAGATTTAACTCGCATTTAAAAGTAAAGAATTATTAAATGCCCATGAAAAATATTCAAAATTAATGCAATACAGAAATTGCAAAATTAAATCATGACCATTGGACAGTGAAATGCTCATTGGGTCAGAAAAACAAACAAACAAAAAAAATTATGTATCACTAATAAATGATTAAATACAAAATTAATAGTAGTTATTAAGATTGATATGGTTTGGAATTGGTAAAATGTGCTTGGAAAAAATATCAGAATATCAACTTGCATAATAATTATGCACTGTAAAGAGAGAACAGATTTGAAAGAACACGAAGGTGCGTAATTGGCAAAATTAGAGAGAACTCCTTTTAAGTTTTTGAAACTCAATCTGCGTGAGTCACACACAACTAGATTCATTTGTGATTATTACTCCCAAACAAAAACCACAAGCACACAATGTGCCATATCAGCATAATTTACTTCAAAATGCTTAGGAATCAAGATCTGAGGATAAATGAGCAAATGAACATACTGATGCACAAGAAATTTATTTCATTCTGAGGTTACATATAAAAGGCCTGCAGATTTCACAATAAAACACATCGGAGACACTCGTGGAAGACCGTTTTAAACTGACTGGTCAACTAAAAAAACAAAAATCTCAAAAATATTGAGGCGATTTTCATCTCTCATTCTGCACAGGCTGGCCAACGCAGCTGCGCTTGTAAACCAAACTGCACAGACATCATTGATGCTAACACTCATTAACAGACGCATGTGCTAAAACAGATTTCTTCTCCGTATTAAAAGAAACAGACAGACGGCTGTCACTCGCAGACATTCACGCACGATTTTACACTGCACCCTAAACCACAAAACCCAAACAGAAAGCGTGGTGCTCTAATGCCCCCAGGACTTGCGTCCGGCCCAAGAGCGTGATCTGGATCTGGATCTGGAGCGAGAAGGGGAGTGGGTCTGTGTCTTCTCTTCAGCGGTGTCTTGAGTTTCTGCGTGGAGTTCGCTGGTTTCTCGCGGGCTGGCTGATTTGGATTTAGATCTGGATCGAGCTCCGCTTCTGCTCTTGGAGTGAGAGGGGCTGCGGCTGCGATGATGCTCGCGTGCAGACGGCCTGCGCCTGCGGAGTCACATGACCGATCATAGAATTAGAATATAGTCACATGCAGACAAAGTGCATTAATGCGTCAGTTTAAAGGAGTTACACAAGAGTCCTTAGACGACAAAAAAACAGTAAAAAAAAAAAACAGGCATAAAAATATAAATGTGACCCTGGACCACAAAACCAGTCGTACTTTTTGCATCATCAGAAAGCTGAATAAATAAGCTTTCCATTGATGTATGGTTTGTTAGGATAGGACAATATTTGGCTGAGATACAACTATTTGAAAATCTGGAATCTGAGGGTGCAAAAAAAAATCAATATTGAGAAAATCTCCTTTAAAGTTATCCAAATGAAGTTCTTAGGGGTCCGGGGCAGTCGTGGCCTAATGGATAGCGATGCGGACTTGTAACCCGAAGGTCGTGGGTCCGAGTCTCAGGTCCGGCAAGGATTGTAGGTGGGGGGAGGGAATAACCAGCGCTCTCTCCACCCTCAACACCACGACTGAGGTGAGACCCTTGAGCAAGGCACTGAACCCCCAACTGCTCCCCGAGCGACTGGCTGCCCACTGCTCCGGGTGTATGTTCACTATTGCGTGTGTGCACTTGGATGGGTTAAATGCAGAGCACAAATTCCGAGTATGGGTCACCATACTTGGCCACACACCACTTCCCTTTCCCTAATCAAAAACTAAGTTTTGATATATTTACAGTAGGAAGTTTACAAAATATCTTCATGGAACATGATCTTAATATCCTAATGATTTTTGGCATAAAATAAAAACTGATCATTTTGACCCATACAATGTATTGTTGGATATTGCTACAAATATACCTGTGCTACTTATGACTGCTTTTGTGCTCCAGGGTCACAAATGTTACCATTTTTTTCTGCTTTCACTGTTTTGCTGATGATACTCAGCTCTATATTTCTTTGCGGCCCAGTGAAACACACCAAATTGAGAAACTAACAGAATGCATAGTTGATATGAAAAAACTGGATGACGAGTAATTTCTTACTGCTAAATTCTGAATAAACAGAGGTGTTAATTATTGGACCTAAAACCCCCTCATGTAATAACCTAGATCACTGGCTCATACTTGATAGCTGCCATGTTAATTCCTCGTCATCAGTCAGGAACTTAGGCGTGTTATTTGATAGCAATCTTACCTTTGAAAGCCACATTTCTAGCATTTGTAAAACTGCATTTTTTCCATCTTAAAAATATATCTAAATTACGACCTACACTCTCAATGTCAAATGCAGAAACATTAATTCATGCGTTCATGACCTCAAGGCTAGATTATTGTAATGCTTTATTGGGTGGTTGCTCTGCGCGTTTAATAAACAAACTCCATCTGGTTCAAAATGCAGCAGCTAGAGTTCTTACTAGAACCAGGAAGTATGACCACATTAGCCCGGTTCTGTCAACACTGCACTGGCTCCCTATTAAACATCATATAGATTTTTAAATCTTGCTAATTACTTATAAACCTCTGAATGGTTTAGCTCCTCAGTATTTGAGTGAGCTCTTATCACATTATAGTCCTTCAAGTCTGCTGCGATCTCAAAACTCTGGCCATTTGATAATACCTAGAATATCAAAAGCAACTGCGGGCGGGAGACCGTTCTCCTATTTAGACGGCCATCGGGACAAGACCACAAGAACCAGATGAGTCCTCTGCACAATCTGACTCTGCTGCAGCCTAGATTTAAACTGCTGATTTTGTCTGGCCAGAGGAGAATGACACTATTTCGACACACTATTTCCTCGTCTAAATACTGTAAAGCTGCTTTGACACAATTTGCATTGTAATAAGCTCTATATAAATAATGATGACTTGATAGTTTTTTTTTTTTTTTAAACCAACAGTCGAGCTGACTGACAAGAAGAGTGAGGTGAGAAAGACAGACGATGGCGAAAGAGTTTCGAAAAACGAAATGCAAAAGTGCCTGTTTTAAAAAATATTTTGTTTTTTGAAAAGCTGTTGACTTTTGTCGTTTATCTTAGGTGATTTTGGAAGTGTGTGTTTTTTTTAAAACATTCGTTTCTTATTTATTTGGTTGCACTGTTTGCTTATTTTCAATTTTGTTATATTTAAACTGTGTAAGTTATTTGTTATTTTATATTAGGCCTATAGCATGGTGTATTTTATTTGTTTTGTTAATAAATTAACCATTCTATGTTTAATATAAGTGAGTTTGTCATTTGTACTGTTTTGTTGTCCATTCAATCAATTGACGCCGAATTGACGGTAATTCGAAAGTGAAAGTAAACTGTGCACAAGCATTTGCAAGCTATTTCATAGCGAAGAAAAGCAAGGAAAAGAGGGAAAACTCTAGCAAACTATCACCATTTGTTTCAACAGGAGAAACAAACTCAGACAAGTTTGAACAACATGAGGGTGAGTAAATGACATTTCTCATTTTTGGGTGAACTATCGCTTTAACAAAGCTTATTGGTGATTTAAAGCATTTTACCATCCAGTAAATAGGCTCTCCAGTTAATGTAAATCAACATTTACACAGTCTAATAGAGGTCATTTCATTTTAGGGCTGTGCGATCAATCAAAATTGTGATGAAATCGTGATGTGAACGCGAGTGATTTCTAAACTGCAGAAAGCACGATTTGTCATTATGCATTTAGAAAGCATATTCCTCTCATCATAAACACAATCGACTTCTAAGCCAGCCATAATCCAAATGCAAAGACAATATTTTTCTTCATTTTCTCACCCATAGAAAACCATTAAAAGAAAATGCTTATGTGAAACTTTGTGTGCTGCATTCATATTCTGTGCATTTGCTTGCCTGTATGTTTTATTAATAAACTGTACACCCAACTCAGTTATAATGCATTAAGCCACAGTAAGTGTTTTCTTTAACGTGGCTTTCTATGGGAGGAAAATACTTCATATTGTCTTTCTATTTGGATTAAGGTGTCATTATTTATGAAGCAGAAAAGTGTTTATGATGAAGCTGCTTTGCGACGATGCATATCGTGAAAAACACCGTACAAATAAACATGAATTATGATGAGAGAAATGTCTGAGAAAATTGGTTTTCCCTGCTTGTTGTTTTAGGAGCTTAAGCCCCATTAAATGTTTTAAATGCACACTGTACTAAACGAGGTCAAAAAAAGCATAAAGCATAAATATGACAGTCACGTATTGTTTATGAAAAGATTTCGGCAATAAGGCCGCAACTACTTCATAAATGCAGTCAATCAGACCATTGGAGCCTTATCCAGCACTAAAGCTGCTCTACTGTAAAACACTTCGACTTAGGGCTGGGCGATATTGCAAAAAATTAAAATCTCGAATCTCGATTCTCAATTTTTTTTTTTTTTTTTTAAGACTTTTAATTTGTCAACTTTAAAATGTAACTACAACGTGATTCAAATGTTTTTTCTTTAACCCTCTATTTAATAGTTCACACATGAAGTTGTCAACATGATGTAAATGTTAAACAAATCACTTGTTAAATATCTTTGCAGAAAAGATGCATGAACTACAACTACATCTTGTACAAACTTGTCTTATACATATGTTCAGAAATAATATGATGAAAATGCTTTAAAAAAAAATCTCAATAGTCAAGGTAATTCAAATATGACTGAAGGTTTAACACCAGTAAACTATTATTAACTATAAATGTTCTGTAAAAACAATGAACCGCAGCTTTCAGTTTGTCACCATAATGCAAACATGAAATATCAGACATACAGTAGTAGTTCTTTACAGGTTTTTTATTCGATTGCGCTGCTTTTCCATTGTTTTTTCTCTGTAAACATGGATGAGTTTGACTGTTGTGCTTGTCTCTTGCAGCGACTCATGCATGAAACAGCATTATAAAAGCACAGCGCTCGAGTTTAAAAGTTCAACTCCCATCTTCTTGCATTTTTTCATATTCCACTGCCCGCGTCGCATCTTTGTCAACACAAAAGCACATTCTGTGTCAATGACACCTAGCGATATGAGCGCAGCACAGATGAACGGTTAATCGTACTATTTTCAGTGGCATATTGACAAAGTGTCTAATTCTAACGTTTGGTAATATTTCTATTCAAAATCGCGATTCCTCAATTTCTAAAAAATAAAATCGTGGCAAAGCATTAAATTTGAATTAATCGAAAAAAAATCTAAAATCGTCCAGCCCTACTTCGACGTCCTGAAAAGTTGCTTTGAAACCCTGTGCTCTACAAATAATAACCATAAGTTAGTTTAGGTCCAGATAAAATGATTCCCTGTGAAAGGCTGAAGATCTACCTGTGGTGTTCTCGGCTGTGTCTGGATCTTCCTCTGGACCTGCAGGGAAAGCAGATGATGAAGTGATGAAGTGACTCTGAGAGATGATGAAGTGTGGCTCTGGCTCACTCTCTAGGGCTCTCTGAGCGTCTGCGGCGCCTCTCATAGGACGGGCTGCGTGATCTGCGTCTGTCGCGGCTGCGGCTGCGTGAGCGTCTGCGTCTGTCGTAGTCATCGTATCGAGAGTGGCTGCGAGGAGACTGACGCTCTTTAGCCTTCATCTGCCCCGGAGCTGAGGAACACACCAGAATCAGTCGCAATCACTCACAAAAACACACCTTCAGATACGGACAAAAAAAATCATATCTCCGTATTTTCTGGGATTTTATCAATAACGATAATTAGATATTTAGCTGAATGTGCTATTGTGCTGATATCTTAAAGGAAAACGCCACCGTTTTTCCATATTCCAATATGTTTTTCCCTCAACTTAGACAAGTTGATACGTACCTCTCCCGTCTCAGTGCGTGCACTTAATCGCTCTAGCGTGCGGCGCCACTATGCTAGCGTTTAGCTTAGCACCATTCATTCCTTTAGGATCCAAACAGAGATGAATTTAGAGGCTACCAAACGCTTCCATGTTTTCCCTATTTAAAGATGTTTAGATGAGTAGTTACACGAGTAAGTATGGTGACACAAAATAAACAGTGGCGATTTTCTAAGCAGATAAAAAATAACTATAATGTATGGCGGAAGAGTACTTCACAGCACTTCGACCTCGGCGCAGTAATATTGGCAGGGGCCCCCTACCACACCAAACATACACAATATTGCCCAAAGTATTGGGTCACCCCCTTCTAATGAACAGGTTTGACTACTTTAGTAATTTCCATGAGTACAAATCTTAATGTTTAAGCATATAATGATATTCTAGGGAATTGTGTGCTTCTAATTTTAAAGCAACAGTTTGGACAGGACCCTTTTCTATTCTAACATGACAATGCCTCTGTGTATAAGGCAAGGTTCAGAAAGAAATGATTGATTTAGTCAGTGTGGAAGAACTTGACTGGTCTGCAGAAAGCCAAGTCCTAATCCAAGCTGAACACCTCTGGTGTGACTTTAAATGCAGACCTTGAGCCAAAAACTCATCACCAAACACCAATGACTTGTACATACACTATATGGACAAACGTATTGGGACACCCCCTTCTTTAGAACAGAAAAATTCACTTCCAAAACTGTGGCAACAAAGATGGAAACATAATTCATGTATTTAAAAACTGTATTTCCATCTTTGTTGCCACAGTTTTGGAAGTGTCTAAAATGACTGTACCCATATGTACAAGTCATTGGTGTTTGGCATTGTCGTGTTAGAATAGAAAAGGGTCCTGTCCAAACTACTGGTACAAAATTAAAAGCACACAATTCCCTAGAATATCATTATATGCTTAAACATTAAGATTTGTACTCATGGAAATTACTAAAGTAGTCAAACCTGTTCATTAGAAGGGGGTGACCCAATACTTTTGGCAATATAGTGTACAAGCCAACCTAGCTATTCAAAATCTTTGTCTGCAATTTAATAATATTGACCTATTACTTTTTTATTGTTTTTGACCATTAGGTATCAGTAACAATTCATTCAGAACCTGTTCTATGGACATAGACTTTCTGTACGACACTATTCTGCTGATATGGAATGAGTTTGACTACTTAATCAGTTATATTAATAGAAATGCTTCCCTGGGGCAAACTAAAAAATCCTAAAATAATAAATAGGATACCCCATAACACCAGCATTTCCAGCAGCATCCAACATTTCTCAATCATGATCTTACTCAGCTAAATGTGATTATTAACTTAACAGCTGTATTCCTTGTTTGCTAGCTATCTATGCACATACAGCATACAATGTTAAAAATGTTCTACATTATGAACCTTAACCCAAAAACCTTTAGCTTCATACACTGTAGATAATTGTGACCCTGCCTGTGGAAACCCAGCTAAAGTATTTTTTTTTTAAACAGTGGATGAGTAATTCACTCCTTGATTTGCTTAATAAAAGCCTCCTTTGAGATCGTTTTGACAGAGATGTTTATTGTGTATTATTTTCAATGTGTTTATTGCTAAGTTTAGTGTGGCAAAATAGAAGCGCAGCTGTAATAATTCGTGTGCAGTGTATCTGGTTGCCATGACAACCTCCCGCGCATCCTGCTGCTGTTCTGTGTAATCAGAGTGAATTTGTAGATTTTCTAAAGCAAAACTAAAATGTGTTTAAAAGTGCGACTGACGAAATCGTCCGGCTCGGTTTGCCCCCCTCGAACTCGAGACATAATGTGACAGTTTATCATCTGATCTCACTCAGTGACTCTAGGCTACGTAGGACGGGACAAAACCATGCAGTGAATGGGGGGAGATAATTTCACCGGAGATGCAGAAATAAGCCGTAATTTTGTTTTATTTTTAACACTTTGGTAGATACATTTATAATTTCTATTACATTACTACTACTACTGTTACTACTAATAAAACAGATCTGTGGGGGCCCTAAAAGTGTGTGGGCCCTTAGAATCGTCCTAACTTTTCCCCCATTAGCGGTGCCCCTGAATATTGGTTCTATTGATGGACGTTAGAGGGAGAGTTTTCAGGAGTGATGATATTACTGCGCCGAGGTCGAAGTGCTGCGAAGTACTCTTCCGCCATACATTATAGTTATTTTTTATCTGCTTAGAAAATCACCACTGTTTATTTTGTGTCACCATACTTACTCGTGTAACTACTCATCTAAACGTCTTTAAATAGGGAAAACATGGAAGTGTTTGGTAGCTTCTAAATTCATCTCTGTTTGGATCCTAAAGGAATGAATGGTGCTAAGCTAAACGCTAGCATAGTGGCGCCGCGCGCTAGAGCGATTAAGTGCACGCACTGAGACGGGAGAGGTACGCATCAACTCGTCTAAGTTGAGGGAAAAACATATTGGAATACGGAAAAACGGTGACGTTTTCCTTTAAGGACTGCCATGGACAGCTGACTCCTAAAGATTTTGATATTCTTCATATTCTGTGTGGTGGTCAGTTCACAATGATAGAAATTAATCTCTTCCAATAAGTTTAAATAGATTTTTACCTTTTATGGGCATGTTTTACCTTCATAAAGCCATTTTTCTTTCTAAAAGTGTGCATCTTTTGAGCCAAATTCTTACATTTAATCAGTCAAATAGAATAATAAGACATTTGGGCTGTTACCAAGCAAATGAAATCAGTATCAACAAAATTCATCTTTGCAATGCAGAGGAAACAGAAGCTGCGTCTGAAGTGGCATTTAGATGTCGTAGGAGACCTCTTGCAGTGCTGCTTGCTGATTAAGGACCTTGTGAAGTAATCCCAGAAGGTGCTCTTTGGTTGGGTTTGAAACAACTATCATTTAGCCATTAATTGTAATAATCCAGTGAGATTTTAGTTTGCTCCACACAGAGATCTGATCATCACCAGTCTGTCTGGAATGACATGAAGAAACAGAACAAACTGAGACAGACTAAATCCAGAAGAACTGATGCTTCAAGAAACCTACCTGCAAAGCTCCTGAGAAACTCTGCTCAAGTGCACCAAGAGCAAAAGCTGCTTTAAACACAAAGGATGCTCACAACAAATGATGATTTCATTTAGTTCATAGAAGTTAATTGACAGAAAATCTATTTATGACATTATTTTTGACAGCATCCTCATTTTACAGCATTTTTACACAACTTTTAACAGTACTGTAGCTTTGCAGGTAGGTTTCTTGTAGCATCAGTTCTTCTGGATTTAGTCTGTCTCAGTTTGTTCTGTTTCTTCATGTCATTCCAGACAGACTGATGATGATCAGATCAGATCTCTGTGTGGAGCAAACTAAAATCTCACTGGATCATTACAATTAATTAGGAGTGTGCAATATATATCGTCTGTGATAATATCGTAATTGTTGTTTTAACTATGTGCAATTTGACATTATCGAGTATTTTGCAAAAACCACTCAAAACACCCCTACAGAGCACATGCGTACATTACGTGATGAAGTGGGTTAAACAGTGCATGCGTGCATTTACGAGTGTTTTTTTCACTACATGATTTAGTCTATTAAAATGCATTAAGAATGATCACAAAATTCAAGATATGGGGGGCAGAAAATGTGTATATATATATATATTTCATATAGTTAAAAATCACACAAAGAGTGCCCGTTTTTTTCTTTTAAAAATAAGAATGATTACAAATGTGATATTGATTTTATACAACAGTTCAAAAAAACAATAAGTTATATTAAGAGACTTACGTTTTAGACACCATACTGCCTGTTTTTGCTCCATTTTGCCATCAAAAATAATTCCAACAGCCACAGCACTGTTTTGCGTCTCTGAGCAACATGACTGTTTCGTTCCTGAATGAATCAACCCGTTTAAATGATTCGGTTCAATCGCAATGACTCACTTATTAACAGTGACTTGCTGCCACCTGCTGGTGATTTTAATTTCACATTTAAAGTATCTTTTCAATTTTAAAATAATTTCAAATATCAGTATTCAATGTTTTATGTTTAAAATATCAAACATATGCATTTGTAACTGCAGGTTAAATCACTCCATGTCCCTCTGAGCTGCATTAAACAGTGTGTAAACACATCTAAATGCCACTTCGGATGCAACTTCTGCAAAGATTAATTTTATTGATACTGGTTTCATTTGTTTGGTAACAGCCTAAATGTCATTATTCTAATTGACTGATTAAATGTAACAATTTGACTCAAAAGATTTGACTCAAATTTTTTCTTTTAGAAAAAATGGCTTTAAAGGTAAAATGGCACATAAAAGGTAAAAATCAATTTCAAATTATATGAAATGCATAATTTCTATCACTGATGTGAACTGAGCACACAGAATATGAAGAATATCAAAAACTGCAGCTGTCCACAGTAGTCAGATATCAGCACAATAACACACTCTGCAAAATATTGTCTAATTATCGTTATCGAAAAATCCCAAATCGAGATATTTTTTTTTCAATATCACACACCCCTACAATTAATGGCAAAATGAATGTTTGGAAATGTAAACTGATATTTCCTACTGACACACTACAGCAAAAGATAGAAATAACTGACTTAAATCCATTTTTAACTGCTGAAAATACTAGTGTTCTAATCATTTTGGCCACCGCTGTATGTCCTTCATCTCAGACTGAATCCACACTTACTCTTGCGATCTCCCTGAGCGAACTGGATCTCGATCTGTCGTCCACAAACCCACTTTCGGTCCAGATTGTGTAGAGCGTCCTCTGCGTCCCGGACGTCCTCGAACCTGCTGTGCTGTTAAGGGCTCCAGCTGTCCGCATTCATCTCACACACACACACACACACTCACGCTTGTGTTCTGAATCAGAGGATACATGGAGTTACCTTTACCTTCATCTTTACGCTCTTTAAAACGCCGCTGGTGCTCGTCTTTGTCTTTCGGAGCTTTAAATTGCTTTGGTTTCTTTCTCTCTGTAAGCAGTCTTTCTTTCTTTCGGCGGCTTGGCTTTTAGTCCTACTCTACAGGGCTCTTTAACTGTGTCTTTGTGCCGGTTCCACCAGGGGACGCCGTCACACAGTCTGGGGCGACAGAGAGATAAGGGTTAGCCCTGCGGAGAAAACACTCACCAGAGCTGCACGATTCTAGATAAATCTGAGTCTGAGTCTTTGTCTCAAATAGAGAGCATGGTTCTTCTATTATTGCTGCAGTCTATTTAAAAGTGCTTAATTAATTATAATATGCATTTAAAATGTGAGATGATCCAACGGTAGCTGCACGGATCTCAGGCTGCCTGGTGGACATCTCGGCATGGATGAAAGAACATCACCTACAGCTCAACCTGGCAAAGACTGAACTTCTTGTCTTCCCTGCCACTCCAGCTCTACAGCATGACTTCACGATTCAGCTAGGTTCTTCTACAATTACCCCATCGACTTCGGTCAGAAATCTTGGTGTAATCTTTGATGACCAGCTGACCTTCAAAGACCACATTGCAAAGACTGCTCGATCTTGCAGGTTTGCACTACACAACATCAGAAAGATCAGGCCCTTTCTGACAGAGCATGCTGCAAAACTTCTTGTCCAGGCCCTTGTCATCTCTAGACTGGACTACTGCAATGCTCTTCTAGCTGGACTTCCATCAAACACAATCAAACCTCTACAAATGATTCAGAATGCAGCGGCACGACTGGTCTTCAACGAGCCCAAAAGAGCCCATGTTACACCTCTCTTTATCTCCTTGCACTGGCTACCAGTTGCAGCTCGGATCAAGTTCAAGACACTGATGCTTGCATATAGAACAACCACAGGCTCAGCACCTGCCTACTTCCACTCACTATTACGAATCTACACCCCCTCCAGAAGTCTGAGATCTGCTAGTGAGCGACGCCTCGTGATACCATCACAGAGAGGCTCAAAATCACTCTCCAGAACATTCTCGTTCACCGTTCCTGGCTGGTGGAACGATCTTCCCATCCCTATCCGGAATGCTGGATCCCTGACAATCTTCAAGCAACAGCTTGAAAACTCATCTCTTTCGACACTACTTGAGTGTGCAGTGTGCAACCTTCCTACCAAGGAAGGTTGCAGCTAATTTCGCTTACATTGCTAATAGTCTATTCACACACATTACCATTGTTTTACTCACTGCTACTTGCTTTAATGGCAGATGTGTGTCTACCTTTGAGTGCAGGCAAGGACACGTTCGAGCTGCATTCGGTGCAGCTGGAGCTGGAGGCCGCGGAGAAGCAGATCCGCGAGCTGGTGGAGAAGCAGGCCTAGCTGAGAGAGCGGAGAGCCGCGCTGAAAACATCCCGGGCTGACGCTCACAAGTCCGGGGTAAGTATACAGCGCGCCGCTAACACTCCCACCACCTCTACTCCGTGTGTTTCTCTGCACAGACCCGGTGCACCCAGGACGCGATCTTCCCAGATGTCCTTCACTCCGGCGCCGGGACACCACGGATCCTGGGTGCAGCAGCAGCGGAAGACGCGAGCCAGGCCCCGCACGAGGACCTCTCCCCCTCCACCGTCTCCGGTCTTCGAGATCTCCACCCGGAACCGCTTCGCTTCCCTCCGTGAGACGGAACGCGACGCTGTGATCGTCGGAGACTCCATCGTCCGGCACATCCGTGCTACGTTAGCTGAAGGTAAAGCGCACACTCACTGTTTCCCTGGCGCTCGTGTTCTCGATGTTTCTGCACAGATACCCACGATCCTGAAGGACGACGAGAGCATCGGCGCGATCGTGCTGCACGCGGGGGTGAACGACACCAGGCTGCAGCAGACGGAGACACTGAAGAGGGACTTCAGGAGCCTGATCGAGACGGTGTGCAGCGCATCACCCTCGGCGGCGATCATCGTGTCTGGACCGCTTCCCACGTATCGACGAGGACACGAAAGGTTCAGTAGACTTTTTGCTTTAAACGAATGGTTGTTGTCATGGTGTAAAGAACAGAAACTGCTCTTTGTTAATAATTGGAATCTTTTCTGGGAGCGTCCTAGGCTTTTCCGCGCTTATGGCCTGCACCCCAGCAGAGTCGGAGCAGAATTCCTGTCGGACAACATCTCCAGGACTCTACACTCCATCTGACTAGTAAGCCCATTCTCAAATAACTGCTATGACGACTTTTGTTCTACCCACTTAAATGATAGAAATACTTGTGCTGTCCAATCTATAAAGACTGTGTCTGTTCCCCGAACAGTGAAGCCAAAATATAAATGTAATGCAGGATCTAGAAATAATCTGATCGTGATTAAACCAGAAAAATGCAAAACGAATAAACAAAAGCAATTTTTAAAGCTGGGGCTCCTAAACATTAGATCACTCGCACCCAAAGCAGTTATTGTAAATGAAATGATCACAGATAATAGTTTTGATGTGCTCTGCTTGACTGAAACCTGGCTCAAACCAAATGATTATATTGGTCTAAATGAGTCTACTCCACCAAGCTACTGTTGTAAGCATGAGCCCCGTCAGACTGGCCATGGCGGCGGTGTTGGCGGTGTTGCAATAATATATAGTGATATTCTCAATGTTACCCAGAAAACAGGATACAGGTTTAACTCATTTGAATTACTTCTGCTTAATGTTACACTGTCAGATATGCAAAATAAATCTCTCCCATCTCTTGCTCTGGCTACTGTGTATAGACCACCAGGGCCGAATACAGATTTCTTAAAAGAATTTGCAGATTTCCTCTCAGACCTATTGGTTACTGTTGATAAAGCGCTAATTGTTGGACATTTTAACATTCACGTTAATAATACAAATGATGCGTTAGGACTTGCGTTTACTGACCTAATAAATTCTTTTGGAGTCAAGCAAAACGTCACCGGGCCCACTCATCGTTTTAATCATACGCTAGATTTAATTACATCGCATGGAATTGATCTTACTGACATAGATATCGTACCTCAAAGTGATGATGTTACTGACCATTTCCTAGTATTGTGCATGCTGAGTATTACTGATATTGAGCTAAATAAACTTATCACTGCATCTAAACTAACAACATGTCTATTAGATCCTGTACCCACTATATTACTGAAAGAGTTGTTACCTGTAGCAGAAGAACCGCTTCTCAATATTATTAGGGGGGGGAGTCGTGGCCTAATGCATAGCGATGCGGACTTGTAACCCGAAGGTCGTGGGTTCGAGTCTCAGGTCCGGCAGGGATTGTAGGTGGGGGGAGTGAATAACCAGCACTCTCTCCACCCTCAATACCACGACTGAGGTGAGACCCTTGAGCAAGGCACCAAAACCCCAACTGCTCCCCGGGCGCCGCAGCATTGGCTGCCCACTGCTCCAGGTGCATGTTCACTACTGTGTGTGTGCACTTGGATGGGTTAAATGCAGAGCACAAATTCCGAGTATGAGTCACCATACTTGGCCACACACCACTTCCCTTTCCCCCTTTCCCCTTTAACTCATCGATATCTTTAGGTCACGTCCCCAAATCATTCAAGCTGGCGGTTATTAAGCCTCATATTAAGAAACCACAACTAGATCCTAATGAACTAGCAAATTACAGACCCATTTCTAATCTTCCGTTTATGTCTAAAATTTTAGAAAAAGTTGTGTCTGCTCGGTTGTGCTCCTTTTTGCAAAAAAATGATCTCTATGAAGAATTTCAGTCAGGTTTCAGGCCCCACCATAGCACAGAAACTGCACTTGTTAAAATTACAAATGACTTGCTTCTTGCGTCAGACCAAGGCTGCATCTCATTGCTAGTTTTACTTGATCTTAGTGCTGCGTTCGACACTATAGATCATGACATACTCATAGATCGATTACAAAACTATACGGGCAGGGCCTGAATAGTTTTGTAATCGGGGGTGGGGGGATAAATTGGCACATCGGGGCTAAATAATCATCTTCATTTATTTATGTCTACAAATTTTAATGTATGGTGGTTTTCAAAACAGCTTAACAAAATTTGTCATGCTCTCCTTCAAACTGACATTAAGAACTGTATTAGAAATTAAACTATTTAGAAATGCCTTTCAGAATCAGTGTATTTCATATATTCCAGTTTCAGTTCAATTTCTTTTTGTATTTTGTATAAAAAATATATATATATATATATATATATATATATATATATATATATATATATATATATATATATATATATATATATATATATATATATATATGGCGTACTTTGTATACAAAAAAATAAAAAAATAAAAAAATAAAAACTTTATACAAAATACACCACGATCTCCTAAAAAATTCACATTAAGAACTCTGTTTAAACTAATATATGTCACTTAATGTTTCATTGAGGTTTGAGTTGCTTTCAGTTTTATGCCTTCTGAATTAAGAAGGAATGTCTCAGCTTTCTAAGATATAGCCTAATTATTTTTTTCTAATGTTTAATCAAAAAATCTGATCAAAAATTAGCCTTCTCATTACAAGGTGAAATTTGACTCAAAGTGATTTACAGGGGAATTTTATTTTTACTTTTGTAATGGCATTTTTCTAACTTTATTAAAAGTATGTCATCTTTTATGTCAAATTTAAAAAAAATACATTTATAAGCTTTTTAATATTTATAATTAAAACAACAGAATAAGAACAAGTAGAATAAGATACCAAACAAATTAAATTAACAAAATTATTATTTTCCACTGAGGTGGAACAGAAGAACACAAAAGTGGGTTGTAGGTGTATTTTCAGATGTTTAATGAGCTTTAGAGTTGGCATGAGTGCAATTAAATTTATAAATTCATGTTGAGATTAATATTTTGAATATAAAATTTGAATAGGTTATAGAAATATTAAATGATTTAAATAACTGAAACCAAAACTGCCAGCAGGTGGCGATAAGGCACTGATTTGATCACTGAATCATTCATTAAATTGATTCGTTCGAACGGCTGATTCATTCAGGAATAAAGCAAGTGACTGTCTTTATGAATCGGTAATTGAATCATTGACTAACTAGATTTGTTTAAAAACGCATGTTCATTCATAAACGAGACACCGCTGTGTTTGAATGGAGATGCGCTTTGGCTCAGCTGTGTCTTTGATTCAAACTATTTTCGTCGACGAAATAGAGCAAAATCAGGCAACAGTGTTATAGTAAGACAATGTAAGTCCCTTAATATTAACTTCTTGTTTATTGACCTGTTGTATTAAATCAATATCACATTTACAAACTCCCTTATTAATCATTACATCTGTCACTCTCCTTAGTTCATCGCGATCTCACAAAGTTCTATTATAATCAACGAAGCTCTCTAAACTAAACAATGAATCTCTTATTTACATTGTGTCTACTTTGTTTGTTTATGAAAGGATTCGTGAGATATGTCTGTAATGCATTACTCAACTCTGCAAAAACGCGTAGAAACCTTTGAAGCTCCCCTCAGCGCAAACACAAATATGATCGGGTCAGTCGCACTGGTGCTCCTAAATATTTTTTTCATAGTCGCACGCAGTAGTTTTCAGTCGCATTTGCGTCTGAAACACAGCCTTGTGTGAATAAGATCAGAGCGACGCAGACCACGGAGAGCACGCCGATGTTATACAGGACTCAACGACAGTCAGAGAAGACAGCTGCAGCGCTGTTTGTGGAATTAAATTCTAAAATAAAGACAAACTGTTTGAATCGGTGATTTCTTTTTTCGCTTCTGTGGATGCATTTCTAATTTGATCTGAGATGAAGCAAATACATTTGTGCGGGAATTTCTCGCATTATAAAAGTTAAACTTGCGGGAATGGTTTAAATTATGCGCAATCTCGCGCCAAAATTCAAGCCCTGACGGGTATTCAAGGGCAGGCTTTAAGATGGTTTAGATCCTACCTGTCTGATCGCTACCACTTTGTTTATTTAAACAGGGAGTCATCTCAATTATCACCAGTAAAGTATGGAGTACCACAAGGATCTGTCCTAAGTCCTCTGCTATTTTCAATATACATGTTGCCCCTTGGTAATATTACTAGAAAATATAGGATTAGTTTCCATTGTTATGCTGATGATACTCAACTATATATCTCAACAAGACCAGATGAAACTTCTAAATTATCTAAGCTAACAGAGTGTGTTAAAAATGTAAAAGATTGGATGACCAATAATTTTCTCCTATTAAATTCAGATAAGACAGAGATATTACTTATTGGACAAAACAAAAAAAAAAAAAACAGTACACAGAATCTCTTGGATTATAATTTGCAACTAGACGGATGTACTGTTACTTCCTCTACAGTCAAAAATCTGGGTGTTATATTAGACAACAACTTGTCCTTTGAAAATCATATTTCCCATGTTACAAAAACAGCATTCTTCCATCTTAGAAACATTGCCAAGCTACGAAACATGTTACCTGTTTCTGATGCAGAAAAGCTAGTTCATGCATTCATGACCTCTAGACTGGACTATTGTAATGCACTGCTAGCTGGTTGTCCTGCATCTTCAATAAACAAGCTACAGGTAGTCCAAAATGCAGCGGCTAGAGTCCTTACCAGGTCAAGAAAATATGATCATATTACCCCCATTTTACAGTCTCTGCACTGGCTAGCTATTAAGTTCCGCATTAGATACAAAATATTATTACTTGCCTATAAGGCCCTTAATGGGTTAGCTCCTGCGTACCTAACTAGTCTTCTACCACGCTACAATCCATCACGCTCCCTAAGGTCGCAAAACTCTGGACTTTTGGTAGTACCTAGGATAACAAAGTCAACTAAAGAAGGTAGAGCTTTTTCACATTTGGCTCCCAAACTCTGGAATAGCCTTCCTGATAACGTTCGGGGTTCAGACACACTCTCTCGGTTTAAATCTAGATTAAAGACACATCTCTTTAGCCAAGCATTCACGTAATGCATCTCATAATCTTGTACTGCAGTTATATCTGATCAAACACACATTATTGTTCTTTAGCTTGGATTGAACAAATCATTTTTGCTTGGTTGGAACAGCAGCTACGCTAATTATGTCTCTATTTGTTTCTCTGTTTCTGCCACGGGATTAACATCCCTAGGTGAGTAACTAGGATTTACACAAGCTTCAGTCTGGATCCAGAACACCTGAGAAGAGATGATGCCAACCCCTCAGAGGACCTCAGATGATGCCTACCCTCAGACAACATACAGAACTACCACATTTCGCCATAAGTTAAATATATTAAGTTTCTACAATATATAAATATATTGTAGAAACTTAATTTCCTGTAAAGCTGCTTTGCAACGATTTGTATTGTGAAAAGCGCTATACAAATAAACTTGAATTGAAATACTTGACTTCATCCTGAACTTTACCAAAAAAAAAAAAAAAAAAAAAAAAAAAAAAACAACAACTATTTATTCCTTCCCTTGCTAGCTTGTACTTATTTGAACATTGCCTGAGACTTGGTATTACGAGCACTTCCTCTGTCTGTTGCCTCTTCAAGATGAATCGCTTTATGTATTCCCCAAATGTAAGTCGCTTTGGATAAAAGCGTCTGCAAAATGACTAAATGTAAATGTAAAACCAGTCATAATTTTTTTGAGATTTATGCATTTATGAATAAATAATCTTTCCATTGATCTATGGTTTGTTAGGATAGGACTATATTTGTCTGAGATACAACTATTTGAAAATCTGGAATCTGAGAGTGCAAAAAAATCTAAATATTGAGAAAATCGCCTTTAAAGTTGTCCAAATGAAGTTCTTAGCAATGCATTTTACTAATCAAAAATTAAGTTTTAATATATTTACGGTAAGAAATTTACAAAATATCTTCATGGAACATGATCTTAATATCCTAATGATTTTTGGCATAAAAGAAAAATGGATAATTTTGACCCAAACAATGTATTTTTGGCTATTGCTACAAATATACCTCTGCTACTTAAGACTGGTTTTGTGCTCCAGGGTCACATATGGTATATTCAATACACTAATTTTTAATATTAAAATGCTGAAAAAGTGCTTTGAATGAATGATTCAATGAATCACTTGTTTCATTACTGGATGAATCAGCGTTTTTGAACGAATCTCTTGAATGAATGATTCAATGACAAATACATTTTTTAACAGTCAGTTGTTGCCACCTAGTGGCGAAACAATGCAATCGACAAACATTATTTGAAGCGCCAGTTACTTTCAAAAGATGACTTGCTCTAGTTTGATCGCTACCATAGACATCAGCGTTTATATCTGAACTATAGACTTATCCCAGTATTTCAGTGATAATATGAATGACTGTACGCCAGAAATAATACAGTGTAGTTGAAAAGACTGTTTGTGAAGCTGTTTAAACATTGTAACTGTCTGCTCTCTGTGTCAGATTTGAATGTTCCCTGTATGATTTTTCCAAAGGTTTAATAGACACAGGCGAATCGTTGTCATTTAGAAATGGGATTGCATGGATGTTTGAATCAAGATCGCAATCTTTTAGCGATTAATCGTGCAGCTCTACTCCACACACACTCACAGTCAAAGGATATTGAATGTATGCGAATCCTCTGGGCCGGCGTGAATAGAAGTCTAGGGGAACGTAGACGTCTGCAATGGGCCCGTATCGGCCGAACTCTCGGCGCAGGTCCTCTGGCCTGAACACCGGAAATAACATCTTACTTTCTGAAACCAACTGAGGACATACTTACCGCCGTCTTAAAGAGACAGTTCACCATTAAAGAAAATGTGCTGTTTATATACTCTCCCTCAGGACATCCGAGACGAGGCGACTTTTGTTCTTCAGTACAGCAGTAAAGAAGATTTTTAGCTGAAACCTTGCTCTTTGGTGATTTATTAAATGCAAGTCAATGGGTGCCGTCACTTTGAGAGTCAAAAAAAAAAAAAGCACATCAGGCAACACAAAATGAATCCCCGTGGCTCCTGATGATATATTGAGGTCTTATGAAGAGAAATGATCAGTCTGTGCAAGAAAATGAACATTATTTACAGAATTATTACCTGTAATCCAGAGCCTCAGGTGAACTAGAGTGATGTCCGGTTCACAAACGATTCATTCTTTTGAACCAGTTCTTCCTAGTGAAGTAGTTGAACCGGTTCATCAAATCAGACTGAATCATCTGAATCTACAGGTTACTCAATCAAAACTCACTTTCAGATGCCTGAGAGTCACTCCGACTGGAAATAAACCGAAATACTCCCGTATATCTGATCCTGTGATGAATAAACTGATTCAGTGCTCCAGTTCCTCCAACAGATCAACTCAAACCAGACCAATGAGCCGCTGATATGAGCATGTGTGAACCCAATACTTAAATGAAGGGATGAACTAACATTTTTATGGTTTCTCATGGTTTATGTAAAAAGCTGAGCTGATGAAGACTAGTTTATTCACTTTATATGCTTTAAGTCAAGTCAAGTCAAGTCACCTTTATTTATATAGCGCTTTTAACAATACAGATTGTGTCAAAGCACTTAACAGTATCAAATTGGAGGATAGAGTGTCAGTAATGTATAATAATAAGATTAAACACTCAATTTTCAGTTAAAGGCATTTCATTATTGAATTCAGAGATGTCATTGTCTAGCTCAGTTTAGTTTAAATAGTATATATGAAATCAATATGCTTTAGACATGCAAAACATCCACGTTTCACACCATTATGGGGTGCTGTAATAATATAATTGCATGATTATGTGAATGAACTAGTGAATTGAATCAAACTGCCCAAAAGAATCAGTTCACAGAAAAGAATTGTATTTCCCCGTTTGTCTGAGGCTTTGGATTACAGGTAATAATGCTGTAAATAATGTTCAGTTTCTCACACAGACCGATCATTTCGCTTCATAAAAGCTCATCAGGAGCCGCGGGGATTCATTTTGTGTTGCCTGATGTGCTTTTTTTGACTTTCAAATTGACGGCACCCATTGACTTGCATTTAATAAATCACCAAGGAACACCGAAGAACAAAAAACCATCTTGGATGATCCGAGGATGACTAAATTAACAGCAAATGTTCATTTTTGGGTGAACTACCGCTTTAAAGGAGACATTAAACACATATGAAACACAGTTCAGCACAAGTTAAACTCGTTCCACAGCATTTGCGGCAGGTATATTGCCGATTAAAACAAACATAGCCCGGCCCCTGATACAAGCACAAATCGAAATTATGCGGAGAGGTATAAAATGGGGCCCATTTCTGGAAGATTTAAAAGCAGGCGTGTGAAACTCACTTGAAAAAAAGCACTTACATTCATTCTTCTGTTAAAATGTTCGTGTTACTTGTAGAGATGCATGATATTATATTGAAAGTGAGTTGGAATATTGGATACTGACAAAAAAAAATGTTCTCATCAACATTATGCCATAAACGCTGTCCCAGAATATTAAAGCCCTGGTTAAACAAAAGACTTCAGGACATGAAGTGAAGAAACAAACAAACAAACAAACAAACAAACAAACAAACAAACAAACAGTCTTGTGATGATTTTATCCTGGTGTTTCTGATCATAATAATGCTGCTTCATGGATCAGTCTTCAGGTACAAACCTTCAGCTTTTGTTATTGCAGAGGCACCAGTGACTGACTACATGCCAAAACAAACAAAAACAAGCTTTCATTTCAGAAAATCTGCTGATAAACCTCTTAACTTTGGCTTCTGAAATGCAATGAGCATATAATTATTTAGTACACCGATATTAAACATCATTACAGTCCATGAGCCGAGAGAATTGCTATTTGTAAAGAACAACATTAATATTAATATTAATAATAATAATAACAACAAAACGATGCGCGGGATTCGCTAACATTCACGCGCAAACCACAATCAAACCCCTTCAATCACGTGATGTTATTATAAATGAAAGACAGAACATGTTTGTCCAAAGACATCAGCTTAATTAATGAGAAATATACGAGACATGTGAACTCTAAGCAAGCGTAAATGAATAAAGTTTCTCTTACCGGGATTCGTCGGAGATATTGCGGACGAACAGAGAGCTGTTCGGCGGTCTCATGTACCGAGACATTATACCGGTAATTAAAGTCTCTTATGCTTGTTAACGCCGAATATGAATGAATTTTAAGAATGATTATTATCTGAAATCGTTCTCGCTTCACGCGGTTCAGTGTCGCTTTACTTCGGCAGCATCTAGGCCCGAAAACAGCAGCAGCGCTTCAGCCCGCAGAGCACCGCAGCGCCGCCTAGAGACGCACTCCAGCACTACACACACACACACACACACACACACACACACACACACACACACACACACACACACACACACACACACACACACACGTCTTAATAACGCTTCATAACACACATACACACACACGCCTTAAACACACACACACGCCTTAATAATGCTTCATACACACACACGCACACACACCCGTGCTTTAATAACGCTTCATAACACACACAAGCCTTAAAGACACACACACACGCCCTAATAACACTTGCATTGTTGGATCGATTATCGATTGCTTCAGTCTGTTCCTGTCTGTTGTGCTGCTGAGAGGTTTGCGATTGTAGCTCCGCTTTTTTTATTGAATCTTTACCTTACTTTCACTCTCTGTTGTTTAAAGTGATAGTATATACCTTAATTCCCACCATATTTCTGGTATTATCTATCAAACTAATCTAACTAATTTGATCGTTCGCTTTTAAAACCGCGAGTGCACCGCATGTTCAGCGCATTAGCACTCGTTAGCCGGTTAGCTTGTCACTCGCAGTTCCATTCGCGTTTCTATTCACGCCTATTATTGTTTTCTTTTTTTCTTTTTTTCTGCTCCGTTTTCATTTCTCTCTCGCTCCATTTTTCACGAGTTCATCAAACAACAGTGGTAAATGGTAAGTTAAGTTGGTATCATTCATCAGTCACGGTGAGTAATAGCTTCCTCTCCTGCTATTGTTGTTCGCACCGCCTTCCACATGTACAGTTTATCTGTCTCTGTCAGCAGCGAGGGATTCACATGTGATAAATGCAGGGAAATAGTTAGGCTGACAGAGAAGATTTTAGAACTAGAGACACGCATCCAAACTTTAGTTGAGAATAGTAAGAATGTGAGGGCTGTAGATACTGCTTTGGATGCGACTAGCTCAGGGACTCCTGTACAATGTTCGGTTCCGGCATTAGAGCCCGTGCAGCAGGGCAACTGGGTGACTGTGAGGCGGCATAGTCGGGGGTCAAAACACCGCTCTTCCGTTCCGATCAGAACATCAAACAGGTTCTCCCCACTCAGTGCTGCACCCACTGAGAAACCTGATGAAAGTGCTCTAGTAATTGGCGATTCTATTGTACGGAACGTGAAAATAGAGACACCAGCCACCATAGTCCAATGTTTACCGGGAGCCAGAGCGCCTGACATCTTGGGAAATTTAAAAGTGCTGGCTAATGCTAAACATAAATTCAGTAAGCTTGTTATCCACGTCGGCGCTAATGATGTTCGACTTCGCCAGTCGGACATCACTAAAAATAATGTTAAAGAGGTGTGTGAACTTGCAAGTACGATGTCAGACACTGTAATATGCTCTGGTCCACTCCCTGCTTACCGTGGCGATGAGATTCATAGCAGACTGTCGTCACTCAATGGCTGGATGTGGTGCCCGCAGAATAACATAGGCTGTATAGACAATTGGAAGAATTTTTGGGGCAGACCTGACCTGTTGAAAAGAGATGGTGTTCATCCCTCCTGGGGTGGTCCCGCTCTTCTCTCTAGAAATATGGCACATAGTCTTAGAGTTCGTACTTGACTAACTGGGGCCCAGGTCAGGAAGCAGACAGACTGGCTAAACCGACCGTCTGCTAGCCACCTCACGCCACAGAAGTCAGTTAATTCTCAGCACATAGAGACTTCTTCACCTAGATATCACACTATAGAGACTGTGTCTGTTCCCCGTACTAGAAAATACAGAACACGTCCAAAGTAATAGTAACAATTTAATTGATGTTCAACAAATAAAAAATGTTTACAATACAGAGAAACAATTGATAAAACTTGGCTTACTGAATATCAGGTCCCTTTCTACAAAAGCACTATTTGTAAATAATTTGATCAAACTTTATTAAAGAATTTTCAGATTTTCTATCTGAGTTAGTACTGGCTGCAGATAAAGTCTTAATTGTTGGTGATTTTAATATCCATGTCGATAATGAAAAAGATGCATTAGGATCAGCATTCATAGACATTCTGAACTCTATTGGGGTTAGACAACATGTTTCAGGACCTACTCATTGTCGAAATCATACTCTAGATTTAATACTGTCACATGGAATTGATGTTAGTGGTGTTGAAATTCTGCAGCAAAGCGATGATATCTCAGATCATTATCTAGTCTTGTGTAAACTCCATATAGCTAAAACTGTAAATTCTACTCCTTGTTACAAGTATGGTAGAACCATCACTTTTACCACAAAAGACTGCTTTGTAAGTAATCTTCCTGATTTATCTCAATTCCTCAGCATATCCAACAGCAGAGAAAAACTTGATGATGTAACAGAAACTATGGACTCTCTCTTTTCTAGCACTTTAGATACAGTTGCTCCTTTACGCTTAAGGAAGATCAAAGAAAACAGTCTGACTCCGTGGTATAATGAGCACACTCGCACCCTAAAGAGAGCAGCCCGGAAAATGGAGCGCAGCTGGAGGAAAACAAAACTAGATGTATTTCGTATAGCTTGGCAGGAAAGTACCCTATCCTACAGAAAAGCATTAAAAACTGCTAGATCTGATTACTTGTCGTCTCTTCTAGAAGAAAACAAACATAACCCCTGGTATTTATTCAATACAATCACTAAATTAACTAAAAATAAAGCATCAACAGGTGTTGGCATTTCCCAAGAGCACAGCTGTAATGACTTTATGATCTATTTTACTTCCAAGATCGATACTATCAGAAATAAAATTGTAACCATGTAGCCGTCACCTACAGTATGTTGGCAAAATGGTATCTGTGAGGAATTCCAGTCAGGATTTAAACCGTATCATAGTACTGAGACTGCTCTCATTAGAGTTACAAATGACCTGCTTCTATCATCTGATCGTGGTTATATCTCTCTATTAGTGCTACTAGATCTTAGCGCTGCGTTCGACACTATCGACCACAACATTCTTTTGAATAGACTAGAAAACTTTGTTGGCATTAGTGGAAGTGCCTTAGCATGGTTCAAATCGTACTTATCTGACCGCCATCAGTTCGTAACAGTAAATGAGGAGGTATCATATCGATAACAAGTGCAGTATGGAGTACCTCAAGGCTCAGTACTAGGGCCGTTATTTTTCATGCTTTACATGTTACCCTTGGGAGATATTATCAGGAGACATGGTGTTAGCTTTCACTGTTATGCTGATAATACTCAGCTCTATATTTCTTCACAGCCCGGTGAAACACACCAAATTGAGAAACTAACGGAATGCATGGTTGATATAAAAAAAACTGGATGACGAGTAATTTCTTACTGCTAAATTCTGAAAAAACAGAGGTGTTTAGGTCATCGGACCTAAAAACCCCACATGTAATAACCTAGAACACTATCTAACACTTGATGGCTGCTCTGTCAATTCTTCTTCATCAGTTAGGAACCTAGGTGTGCTGTTTGATAGCAATCTATCATTTGAAAGCCATGTTTCTAGTATCTGTAAAACTGCGTTTTTCCATCTCAAAAACATCTGAATTGCGACCTATGCTCTCAATGTCAAATGCAGAAATGCTAATTCATGCGTTTATGACCTCAAGGTTAGAGTATTGTAATGCTTTACTGGGTGGTTGTTCTGCACGTTTGATCAATAAATTACAGTTGGTCCAAAATGCAGCAGCTAGAGTCCTTACTAGAACCAGGAAGTATGACCGTATTAGCCCGGTTCTGTCAACACTGCACTGGCTCCCTATCAAACATCGTATAGATTTTAAATTCTTGTTAATTACTTATAAAGCCCTGAATGGCTTAGCTCCTCAGTACTTGAGCGAGTTCTTATCACATTATAGTCCTCCACGTCCGCTGCGTTCTCAAATCTCTGGCCATTTGATAATACCAAGAATATCAAAATCGACTGTGGGCGGCAGATCCTTTTCCTATTTAGCGCCCAAACTCTGGAACAATCTACCTAACACTGTTCGGGAGGCAGACACACTCTGTCCATTTAAATCTAGATTAAAGACACATTTCTTTAACCTGGCTTACACATAACACACTAATACACTTCTATTATTCAAATCCGTTAAAGGATTGTTAGGCTGCATTAATTAGATCAACCGGAACCGGGAACACTCCTCATAACACACGATGTACTCGTTACATCGTAAGAAGAATGGCATCTACGCTAATATTTGTCTGTTTCTTTCTTATTCTGTTTCTCAGTCCGTGTCCGGATCAGATGGCGCCGGAAGATGATGTCTGCGACCCTGACCGTCGGCGGAGGCCGGACACCTGGATGAGCCCCGGGGACATATCCCCAGTGAAGACCTCGACTTAAATACAATAAAACTAAAAATATAATAAAATACCTAACTACATAATACTATTATTGTTAGAAATTGCAACAATATAAAAATAGAAATATAATACATTTATACATTTAAAATTTAATTAAAACAATAAGTAAAAAAATAAATAAACAATAATATCCTGGCCAGAGGAGAACTGGCCCCCCGACTGAGCCTGATTTCTCCCAAGGTTTTTTTCTCCATTCTGTCACAGAGGGAGTTTTGGTTCCTTGCCGCTGTCGCCTCTGGCTTGCTCAGTTGGGGACACTTAATTTCTAGCGATTATCATCAATTTGATTTCATAGATACTATTTAAACTAAACTGAGCTAGACAATGACATCTCTGAATTCAATAATGAAATGCCTTTAACTGAAAATTGAGTGTTTAATCTTATTATTATACATTACTGACACTCTATCCTCCAATTTGATACTGTTAAGTGCTTTGACACAATCTGTATTGTTAAAAGCGCTATATAAATAAAGGTGACTTGACTTGACTTTATAACACACACACACGCCCTAATAACGCTTCATAACACACACACACACGCACACACACACACACACACACACACACATGCCCTAATAACGCTTCATAACACACACACACACACACACACGCCCTAATAACGCTTCATAACACACACACACACACACACACCCTAATAACGCTTCATAACACACACATGCCCTAATAAACGCTTCATAACACACACACACACACACACACCCTTATAACGCTTCATAACACACACACACACGCCCTAATAACGCTTCATAACACACACACACACACACACACCCTAATAACGCTTCATAACACATACACACGCCTTAATAACGCTTCATAACACACACACGCCCTAATAACGCTTCATAACACACACACACACGCCTTAATAACGCTTCATAACACACACACGCCCTAATAACGCTTCATAACACACACACACACTCCCTAATAACGCTTCATAACACATGGATACACACACCCTAATAACGCTTCATAACACACACACACGCCCTAATAATGGTTCATAACACACACACACGCCCTAATAACGCTTCATAACACACACACACACACACACCCTAATAACGCTTCATAACACACACACACACACACACACGCCCTAATAACGCTTCATAACACATACACATGCCCTAATAACGCTTCATAACACACACACACACACACACCCTAATAACGCTTCATAACACACACACACACACACACACGCCCTAATAACGCTTCATAACACACACACACACACACACACACACGCCCTAATAACGCTTCATAACACACACACACACACGCCCTAATAATGCATTCATAACACACACACACACACACACACGCCCTAATAACGCTTCATAACACACACACACACACACACACACACGCCCTAATAATGCATTCATAACACACACACACACGCCCTAATAACGCTTCATAACACACACACACACGCCCTAATAACGCTTCATAACACACACGCCTTTATAACGCTTCATAACACACACATAAACCAACACCCATAACGCATCATACAAATTATTAAAAGAAAACGAAAACAATAATGGATCATACAAACTAATAAACGAACACAAAATCATAACGCATACAAATAAATACAAAAAAGACTTCAATATTGAGAATACGTTTTAATATATATTTATAGGGCATTAAATTGTTATTCAAACTTAAAATGTAGTACAGCTGTTACACTGAAAGATTGAAATTGTACCATATGCTACTACTACTACTAATAATAACATTCCTGGACATTGTCATAATCTATAAATATTTATTAAATTACGTTTTAAACACCTTTTTGAAAATCTATATTGATTTAAACTAATTCATCTTGCTGTTGTACTATATATATATATATATGTCAGCTTTTTTTCAATAGAGTTAAATGTTATTTTTATCACAAGAAGAAGGTTTCTAAAAATATTTCCTCAGTAATTTATTGTAAATGCTCAAACAGTTACACTGGTTTATTAAACGCGTCTGCTCCTCCTGATGAGAGTCGCGCTTCCAGCAGAGAAGGTCTGAAAACACAAACACAAATATTATATTATATCGTTCACATATATGTGTTATATGGATAGATATGATGATATCTCTGACCTCGATCATCTCCTCGCCCTGAATCTCTCTCACGTGTGTGAGTTTCTCCGATTCGATCACAATCTTTCCATCGATGAGTCGAGCTGTAGCCTGAACACAAACAACTCAGAATGCTGCTTATAAAAGATTATTTGTATCTCTGTATACTTTTTCTTTCTTTCTTTCTTTAGAACAATGTCTTAATGGTTTGATGTTTTGTACTGTTTAATAAAAAATAGAAAGAAACCTGGAAAAATGATTCGCGAACCCGCTCCGATGTCCCCATCTGAATTAAATGATTCGCGATTCACGATCTGATTCGAGCGCTTCGAAACAGTGAATCATTTTGCAACGCAGTGGTTTAACTGATTCGGGGTTTCGAAAAGCTCAGTTTCACCCATCATATATGCTTTTTAAAATCATTACAAGTGATGTCAAAATTCGATAATGAACGGCTCTTTTGATCTGTTTTTTCTTTTTTTTTTCTTTCTTGAATAGAGTTTGAGCATGAATCAATCGGAGCGGTCCCAGCGTAAATGACACAATTGAATCGGTTCATCTGTTCCTCCTTTTTTCGCGTCTTCAGCCATGTTTACATGACAATAGGGAAAAAAGTACTATCAGCACTACTACTGGCTTAGCTCGCTAGTTTTATAAGATTAACTAAAATAAGCGAAAAAATATGATGTCTTCAAATAAAATATCCATATTTCCATTCCAAAGATAACATCCAACACAAATCTGCGAACATATTCAGATGAAGTAACCGGTTTACTGCTAACTAGTGAAACACTCCATTAATATGACGAGCTGCAGCTCTAAATACATGTTAGATGGAAACATTATGATGGAGTTTGTAGCTTAATTCACTGTATTTGAAATCGTCTGAGCTGCAGTTCAATAGGAAATCAGCTGAAGCATCAGTCTCTCATACCATTTAAGTGAATGCTAAATTTATCAGTATATATTGTTTTTTTTTTTTTTTTTTTTTTTTTTGCTAACAGACAGCTTGTTTACAGATTAGTATTTATTCCAATTATTTTTCGTATAACTGTGGTGTGTTTTTCATTTGTAATAACCCAAACGGCTCTGTTTTGTTGCGGTAACCGCAAATCGAATCACACGATCGAATCTTCCTCAGTGAATCGTTTGAATGAATCACCTTGATCTTCTGGCCGTCCAGAGTGTTGAAGTCGCTCTCAGTGCCGATGGTAAAGGTGTTTGTGTTGCTTCTCAGAGGAGTTTTCACACAGATGCTGAATTCATCTCCGTTTTGCTGAATGGTGGTCAGAGGTTTGACTTCATTCATCATTTTAATGTAAATCGCTGGAGCGGCTGCTCATAAAAAACATCATGGAGAACATTTACAGAAATATATGAGAGAAACAGACTGACAAAGTACTAAAACGATGCAAAATATGATTTTTTTTCCTCAGTATTTCTGTCTTGTTTTCCAGTACAAATATCTAAACATCCTAAAATCATGATACATTTACTGGAGACACAAAATAACTGAAGATATTAAGTCATGTTTTCTGAAAAATCACCAAAATTAAGTGAGTTTAAAAGAAAATGGCATCTGATGAAATAAACCCAACTGAAAGACAAAATCAGATTATTTTTGTGACCTCTATTAGCAGACCGTTTTCTAATTCAATTTTGATACAGTAAACAAGACTTAAATCTGATGTTATTTTGTGTCTTGATTTAAGGATGTTTAGATATTTGTACTGGAAAACAAGACAAAAATACAGAGGAAGAACATTATTTTTGCATAAAAGAATCTTTAAACATGATGTGATGTGAGACTCACAGACGGCTCTGAGAAACTCCTCTGCGTTCTCCTGTTCATAGAGTTTCCAGCTTCCACTGAAATCCACAGCCATCATTAAGTGCTTTACTTCACACTGTAGACGTGAGAGATGAGCTCTGGATGAGATCTGATGCTGTCTGAGCTTCGTTACTGTGTTTGTGATCATTTAGTTAATGAGTCTCAGGAGATGATCAGAGTCTCCACAGCGATGCTTCGGTCTCAGATGAGTGTCTTTAGTGCTTCACTACATACACATTCAACACAGAACACCTCAGTTACTCTCAAATACAACAAACAAAACTACAAAACACACGTCCAGCAACATTCCCCAAAGACAAAGCAGATGTCAGTCTGAATACACACATTTTGAGGTTGTAAAAGTTTTGTGGTATTGTGGAAAATTGAGATTTTATACTATACTATACAGCATGTGTTTATAAATACATTTTCCACAATATACAATATATTGTTAAATATTCATTTGCACTGTGTTAAATGAAGCAGGTCAAGAAAATACTGTTCAATAAAAGACATTACTCAAGTTATTGGAGTTAGTTGTGGGTCACATGATTCTGAGTATTGTAATATTAAAGTGTTTGAGTTAAGTAAAGTAATACTAATATTTATTGAGTTTACATAACTTAATTTTTAAAAGTTTTATTAGCTTAATACAATGTCCAAATGATTAAAAACTAAGTCCTAATAACTTATAATATTTGAGTAGACAACTTATGTAAAAACTTTTAATTAAACTATAATCAAAAAGTACATGTAATCGAAATATTAAACTTCTGAAAACACATGATTTTTAGGTTTATTAACTCAAAAAAATTAAGGCAATCAGTTGCCTTAATTTTTTGAGTTCTGTTAACTTGTCGGGGTTTACAGTGTAGGAGTCAATGGTTTGGGGTCAGAAAGATATTGTTCTTCTCATCAAGGCTACATCTGACCAAAAATACTAGAAAAATAGTAAAATATTATTTCAATTTCAAACAGCTGTTTTCTATGTGAATATCTGTTAAACTGTAATTTATTTCTGTGATCAAAGCTGAATTTTCAGCATCATTACTCCAGTCTTCAGTGTCACATAATCCTTCAGAAATCATTCTAATATACTGATATGCTGCTCAAGAAACATTTCTGATTATTATCAATGTTGAAAACAGTTGTTCTGCACAATATTTTTGTGGAAACTGATACATTTTATTTTTCAGGATTCACAGATGAATAGAAAGTTCAAAAGAACAGCTTTCATTTGAAATATAAATCTTTTGTAACATTATAAATGTCTCTGCTGGCACTTTTGATTAGTTTTATGCATCCTTGATGAATAAAAATATTATTTTTAAAGTAAAAATGTAAAAATCTGACCCCAAACTTGTGAACAGTCAGTGTCAGGGAAAGTTACTTTTAAAAGTAATGCATTACAATATTGCGTTACTCCCTAAAAAAGTAACTAATTACGTTACTTTTTTATGGAAAGTAATGCATTACTTTTTAAATCTGGGCAAGGGTTGCTTGTCTGTTTTTAATATAAAAAATTCTATTTTTTGGCAAACGTAAGAGGTCATTCAAACCAAAAGTGAAATGAATAAGCCTCAGGCTGAAGAGAAAGTAAATTCACGTCTGTACAATAGAATGTATTAGAAGTAAGTGCAACACACTTCAGCAATAAAAAAGAAGCACAAATGTTTACCTAAAGTAATTTTTGCTTATTAGTATGGTTGAATTGGATCATTGAAGGTCAGCAGCAAAGAAATTGGTTAATAAAATGCGATTAAGTACATAAAGGATATTTGTGTTATTTAACATTTAATTATTGCAGGTTTGCGTCACATTCTGAGTTGCATCTCAATGTTTTTATTCATTATGAGGAATGAGTTTTTTTTTTTTTTTTTGTTAGTGAGATGAATTAATGCATTGTTCACATTTATTCTAGAACTACAGTAACATCTTACATGGAGACAGGAGAACTGCCAATCAATAAATGGGGAAAAAAGTAACTGGTGTTACTTATTTGAAAAAGTAACTCAGAGATTTTCTTGTAAATTAAAACGTAATGCATTACTTTACTAGTTACTTGAAAAAAGTAATCTGATTATGTAACTCACGTTACTTGTAATGTGTCACCCCCAACACTGTGAACAGTAGTGTAAAAAAATGAAGACACTGAAGTAAACTGAGATGCCACAAGACAATAATTTTGATCCACTGAAGCTCAGGATGCTCTTCAGATCGTCTTAATAGAAAATCTCTTACATTTGAGCTTTTTTGTCTAGATAACAACACACAAGGAGACACATGTGAAGCACAGGACCTTAGAGAGCACAGGAGTCTCACACATGCAAATTGCTAGAAACAATACTTTATTAATTTTCCACAGCATAAAACACACATAAAACACAAGCGGCGCTCAGTCTCTCAGACGGATGGACTCCTCCTCTTCCTCCAGCAGCTGATCTGCATCACTCAGACAGCGGTGTTTCTGCTCCTCTGCGTCCAGAGCGAACTTCACACTGGCTTTGCGTTTTTCCTGGGGTCTGTCTGCTTTCTCATCAGCGATGGAGACGAGGAGCGCTCGACTGTCTGTAGGAGACATTCACATCTCAAACACTTAAGGCTTGAATTTAGAGGGCTTGAAACAAATTACAAAAAGCATCCCCCCAACCATCCCCTTTTAGATTAAAAATGTTGTGTATTATGTAAAACTTATCGTGCCAATGAAATGTTACAATTCTTTGCTAATGATAATTCACAACCTAAATAACAGTGGTGTAACAAGCTGAAACAAGGTTTCGTCATTTTTCATGCAAAATGGTTCAAGCGCAACTTTTGAAGTTCTATAAAATGAAGACAACAGAAGGTATGATTTTTCCTTGCTTAGAATTTAAAGACATTTCCCTGAAATATGCATTATGTGTGACTGTGAGGGACTGAGAGATGACATTATCGAGTATGTCACTGACTTTGCAAAAAACAAACAAAAACACGTCTTGAGAATCCAGCTATTAGAATTATTGAACTATTAGAATGCAGCTAGAATGCCCTTATAATTCAAGCAATGCAAGAAAAAGTACCCATGTCTGAGTTATGTTTTTATATTCATTGCACAAACAATGTACTTTCCTGAATATTAGCACCAGAGTATGTGAGCGGAGCAGTATGATTCTGAATAAAGCGAGGAGCGGATTTTTAAAAGTCGGAGCGTCGTGGTTTTCACTCGCTCCAAGAGCTCTCCACCACAGCTCCATCATGAGTACAATTCAAGCCAACAGCCCGTAATATAACTGCATATTTAGCAAGAATTTACGTGAAACATATTTAGCTGGCTTGATAGAGAAGGATCACTCAAATCAAAAAGAATGTGAAGGCTATGATAACAGCAATGGACATGAGCGGGAGTTATAGTTCTCAAGGAATTTATTTTTTCCTTCTTAGATACTGAATATTTTCAGCTGAAAGCATGATTTAAACAAGTACTACAACACTTATTCACACGCAATCGCTCTCTCAATAATGCATTCAAACAGTTATAATCTTACAGTGCTACTTCATCTGTATCCGATTTCGAATGAGCAGAAATCTGTAAGAAATGCATCGATCCGTAGGAAAATAACTGACGAAAACGTAGTTATTTTCATCACAAACAAAATTTGCACCGCAAAAAGCAGCAATTATACCTTTTAATGCTGACAGCCATGTTATTAGATTGTCATGTGGTAGGAGAAAAGTTTGCACACTAGTGTTCCAATAAGCCACTTTGAAACGCTCCTGTTATTTTATTTTTTTAATATATGTTATGAACAGAACTGTGATATTTCAAACATATTGAAATACTGCAGCCGTGGAGCAGTGTTTCTGATATCAGTGAACGAGGAGCGGAGTGATTATTAAATGCTCGGAGCGCGGAGGGGAAATTGTTGAGGCTCCTCTCACATACTCTGAACAGCATATGTGTGCGAGCACTAATGCACTATTCATTTCATACAACAGTGCAGAGCAGCACAGTGTTTCGGTCCTTGAATGGATTTATTTTTGAACGAATCGAGTGAGCCAGTGATTCAGCGGTTTTGAACGAATTGTTTGATTTGAATGATTCAATAAATAATTTATTAAAACAAGGACTTGCTGCCACCTACTGGAGGTTTTAATGTCATCTTTATTTATCCATGACAGGCCTAAACCAGCTAAGGTGCCAGTACAAAAACACATTTAGCAAAATATTGTTAAATTATCCACATTGACCAAAAATTCCTCCATTTTAGGCCCCAGAAGGGAAAAAAGCTTTTAAATAACAGTTCATTTAATAAGGCTTAATAAAACCATGGTTAATTTTCTTAAGGAATTTGTACCTCTGTATACTTTCTTTCTTTCTGTCTTTCTTTGTTTCTTTCTTCTTGTTTTGTTTTTAGAACTGCAATGTCTTAACGGTTTGATGTTTTTTACTGTTTAATAAAAAAAAGAAATAAAGAAATCAGAAAAAAATGATTCGCGCCGAAGTCCCGATCTGAATATTGATTCGCGAATCAATATTCAGATCGGGATTTCAAAGCGTCCGAATTTAATTCAGAATATTCACGAACCCGCTCCGATGTCACTATCTGAATCAATCGCGATACACACTTTGAAGTCCCGATCTAAATTAAATGATTCGCGATTTGGGACCTGATTCAAGTGCTTCGAAACAGTGAATCAGTTTGCTACACAATGGTTTAACTGATTCAGAGTTTCATCATATGTGCTTTTTAAAATCATTACAAGTGATGTCAAAATTCGATAAAGAATGGCTCTTTTTATCTTTTTGCTGGTGACTCGAGTTTGAGTTTGAATCAATTGGAGCGGTTCCAGTGTAAATGACTCACTAAACTGAATCGAACCTCACAGCCCCCCCAAAGAACTTGACCACTCCATTCCCCCTGAAAGTTTTTCACAAATCGACAATGAGAAGAGACTTAGAGAAGGAGAACGAGTCAGATCTGAGACGCTCACCTGATTCAATGCGCGCTCTTCTCGCTGGAGGAGACTCTCGACGAGCGGGAACCGTCAGAAAGTGGCTCATCTGTGAACAGCAGACATTAGTACTAAGTATTAAATACTGTATTACTCATCATTTTCTTTAGATTGAACCATGGAGACATTATCACTGCAATATGTTTCAGTGAAGGTGCTTTGAATCAACATCAACCGTACAAAACAATGAATCCCTGCTGTGAAATAATCACAAGTAGATTTCATAGGATTTCTCCATTTAGCAGCACTTTAAACAGAATAACACTAGAGACTGATCATGAACATCAGAAACACAATCTGGGTTCAAAATCACAATCTGATTCAGATCGCTTTCATTGACAACCAATCTAAAAAAAGTCACACCGAAGTGCTTAGAGGACAAAAATGTGTCTGCTTTTACTGACACAGATTTTTTTTTTTATCAACATCATAACATGATCACAATCATAATTCTTTTTTACCCTTTTTGTTTACTTTTTGCCAGTTTGTTTACATAATGCACTGTTGTTGTTGTTTTATAATGAAAATACCCTACATAAATATCAATTGTTTTCCATATACTCAAAATTAAGCAGATTTTTTTTGTTTGATTATTAGTCTTGGATAAATCAGTGATTAGAAACAACATTAATTTTGATGCATTATTATTTTTAGTGCAGTGTCAGATAAACAAGATAAAATAAAAACTAGTATTTGCTCCATTGGCCAAACCTGAGGAAATGGTGCTATCAGGTTAGTAAAGTTTATTTATATAGCACATTTATCTCAGCAAAGCTGACCAAAGTGCTGAACAAAGTCAAAGATAAACACAAAATAAACAAGACAGATGAAACAATAAAACAAAACAACATAGATAAAATCCAAATTAAAATGCCTGGGAATAAAGATATGTTTTCAACCTCATTTTAAAATTTGTAATAGAAGGTGCAAGGCGGATGTCCAGTGGCAGTTGATTCCAAAGACGGAGGCGAGCAACTGAAAAAGCCCCATCACCCTTTGTTTTTAAGGGTGAACGAGGGACAACTAAGAAAGCCCTGTCAGAAGATCTTAGAGATCTGGAGGATGAAAGAGGAGTAAGATGATCTTTGAGATAAGATGGGGCTTGACCCTGAAGAGCTTTAAAAACAAACAACAAAATTTTAAATTGAATTCTAAAATGGACAGGAAGCCAGTGAAGAGAGGAATCGGTGTAACGTGATCAGCTTTCTTTGCCCTAGTCAATAGCCTTGCAGCAGGATTTTGTACCATCTGTAAGTGTGCAATGGATGACTGAGGTAGACCCAAATATAATGAATTACAATAATCAAAGTGGGAGGTAATAAAAGCATGAATGACCTTCTCCTGGTCATTAAAAGACAAAAATGATTTCAATCTCGAGATGATCCTTAACTGATAAAAACTGTTCTTGACAACTGTATTAATTTGCTTAGTTAAGCAAAGTTCAGAGTCCAGAATAACACCAAGATTCCTGACCTGGGAAGAGACTGAGGAGAAATGCTTGCCAAGGTCATTTATAAGACCACTTCTCAACTTTGGGGGGCCAAAGACGATTACATCCATTTTATCTTCATTAAGTCGAAGAAAACTATTAGACAGCCATTTCTTAATGTCCCCAAGGCAGGCCAATAAGGGCTCAATGGTATCGCCTGCTTTCAATGGTATGTACAACTGGGTATCATCAGCATATAAATGAAATGAAACATTATGTCTCCTAATAATATCTCCCAAAGGTCGCATATATAAATTAAAAAGAAGTGGCCCTAAAATGGATCCTTGAGGCACCCCACAGATAATAGGAGCAACAGATGAAGAGAACTTACCTAACTCAACGGAAAAAGACCTGTCTCTAAGATATGAATTAAACCACTGCAAAGCAATACCCCCGATACCAAACAAACGCTCTAACCGGCAGAGAAGAATATTATGATCAACTGTATTAAAGATCGAGAAGCAGCAGGACTGTATTTTTACCACTATCAACTGCAAGTAAAATGTCATTGAACACTTTGAGCAAAGCAGACTCAGTACTATGATGCACAGAGAAACCAGATTGGAGAGGTTCAGTTAATTTAGCTGCATTCAAAAAGGAGATCAATTGAGAATAAACAACTTTTTCTAAAAGTTTTGATAAAAATTAAAGCTTAGAGACAGGCCGGTAATTATCAAGGCAGCTTTCCTCCAAACCCTGTTTCTTAAGCAAAGGTTGAACTACAGCATGCTTAAAACATTTCGGGACCACCCCAGCAGTTAGGGACGAGTTAATCAATGACTGAATGGAAGTACCGATTTCAGAAAAAGAGGCCTTAATAATCTCAGAAGGAATGAAGTCAAGTGAAGAGGCAGTTGTCTTCATCTTATTAACCAAATCACAGAATTCCCTCAAAGAAACATTTTGAAAACAAGAAAAGGAAGCCGGACTAGCCAGCGAAAACAGTGACAGATCTGATAACTGCAAGGTAAAAGAGGAGTGAATAGCTAACACTTTATCAGAAAAAAACTTTAAAAATTTTTCACAGAGTTCAGCTGAGGGTTCCACATGAAACTGACAACCTGGATTAATTATTGAGTTGATTGTGGAAAACAAAGTCCTAGGTCTATGAGAGTGCGTAGCAATCAGATCTGAAAAATACTTTGACCTAGCTGATTTTGCAGCATTCTGAAAGTTAATCAAACACTCTTTAAAAAGCTCATAGGACACAGTTAAAGAATCCTGCTTCCATTTCCTCTCAGCTTGACGACAAGCCTGCCTAAGAGAGCGAGCATGATCGTCCAGCCAGTAATAAGATTTCTGCCTGGGTAAAATAGTAAAAAAGAAAAGTAAAAATGTTGAAGGCTTGCCAACAGAATAACAGCCCATAGCAAATAATGCATGATTTGACGCTTAAATTTGCACTGGGAGTAAATATTAGAGTTTGAATAGGGACTTTTTGCGATCTGTTGGTTTTCTGGTTGATGTGTTAGTTTCTCACCCGTCTCTCCATCTCCACTCGCTGCTTTCTGAGGCGCATCTCGCTCCAGCTGTCGTCTTCAGCGTCGGGCATCAGCGTGTGCCGGCTGTACGAGCGCAACTAACCACACAGATGACAATTACGCAATAAACTGAAGAGAACACGATATGTGAACATGGACCACAAAACCAGTCATAAGGGTCAATTTTTTGAAATTGAGATTTATACATCATCTGAAAGCTGAATAAATAATCTTTCCATTGATGTATGGTTTGTTAGGATAGGACAATATTTGAAAATCTGGAATCTGAGGGTGCAAAAAAATCAAAGTATTGAGAAAATCTCCTTTAAAGTTGCCCAAATGAAGTTCTTAGCAATGCATATTACTAATCAAACATTAAGTTTTGATATATTTACGGTAGGAAATTTACAAAATATCTTCATGGAACATGATCTTTACTTAATATCCTAATGATTTTTGGCATAAAAGAAAAATGGATAATTTTGACCCATACAATGTATTTTTGGCTATTGCTACAAATATACCCGTGCTACTTATGACTGCTTTTGTGCTGCAGGGTCACATATGACAATATGTTCTCTAAAATATCTAGGGAACACAATGAGTTGAATTAGCAACACTTTGAAAATACAATTTCAAAAACATATTTCCATTTTTAAATGAATTAACTAGAATATGGAAATAACTTTTTCTGAGAAACTGATCAAATTTAACTGATACAGATATCTGTCAGAGGGGAATGAAAACTTGTTTTCCCTTTGAATTTAGTTGATTGTCCGTTGGCAGATATTTGTTCTTGTTTTAATCATAAACTCACTTCACTTTGTTCAGTTTCTCAGAAAACAAAACTTCATGTGTTCATTTTGTTTCTTCAGTAAATGTGTCTTGATTTAAGGATGTTGAAATATTTGTACCGGAAAACAAGACAGAAAAACTGAGGAAGAGATTCATTTTTTTTGCAGTTCATGTAGCATTTAATGCCAAGAGTCTATGAATTTAAAACTTTCTGCTGTGATTTAAGACTGTTTAAGGTCTTAATTTGTGGAAGGATGAATGAAGACTTTTTAAGACCTGCATAAATACTGGACTGGCGTCACAACACAAATGTGTGTAAATGTAAACAGTATTTGTGTTTTTGTTTGTGTTCAATGTGTATGTTATAGTGTGTGTGTGTGTGTGTGTGAGAGAGTGTGTGCGTGTGTGAGAGTGTGTGCGTGTGTATGTGTGTTTGTGTGAGAGTGTGTGTGTTTGTGTGTGTGTGTGTATGAGTGTTTGTGTGTGTGCGTCTCACTCTCTGTCGGGTCTTCTGCAGGTTTGCTCGCAGGATCTTCCTGATTTCTTCTTCTCGTTCTTTAGAGATGTTGAGTGTTTTCCTGCTGTGCTGCCGTCTGCAGACACACACACACACACACACACACACACACACACACACACACACACACACAGATAAATACGTGTGAGCAGTGAGATGTGTCTGCGTGTGTGTGTGTGTACCTGTTTTTCTATTCAGGTGGGGACTTAAACCTGAATACACACAGACTCATGGGGACTCGTGTCACGGTGGGGTCCTAAATTGAGGTCTCCATGGGTAAAGAAGCTTATAAATCACACAGAATGAAGTTTTTTGAAAATCTAAAAATGCAGAAAGTCTCCTGTGAGGGCTAAGTTTAGGTGTAGGGTTGGTGTAGGGCAATAGAATATACGGTCTGTACAGTAGAAAAACCATTACGCCTATGAATGTCCCCACAAGAATAGTGAAACAAGTGTGTGTTTGTGTGTGTGTGTGTGTGTGTGTGTGTGTGTGTGTGTGAGAGAGAGTGTGTGTGTGTGTGAACTTGTTTTTACTACTTTGTGAGGACCAAAGGACCGCACAAAGATAGTAAGACTGGGAAAGTTTGAGTCTTTGGGGTCCTTAAATCGGACCCCGCAAAGACATGATCTTTTATATAAGACTATAAGATACTATCATCCAAACCTACACCAAACCTAAACCTACCAGTCACTCAAAACATTCTTATATTTAGAGATAAGAATGTTAAAACATTCTTAAAATATATATATAAGAATGTTAAATGAAGTTATGTTTCTGTGACTGGTTGGTTTAGGGTTGTTGTAGGTTATGTCCATACTATAGTGAGTTTTAACATTCTATTAAACATTCTTTATTATCATTTTTAAGATGTTGTCCAACTAAAGGACCCCACAAAGTACTATATTTCTGTTTTTACTATCTTTGTGGGGACATTAGGACCCCACGGTGGGTTCCTAAATTGAGGTCCTCATGGGTACAAAAGCTGATAAATCATACAAAATTAGTTTTTTTGAGAAAGAAAAATGCAGAAAGTTTCCTGTAATAATAATAATAATAATAATAAACTTTATTTTATAAAGCGCCTTTAAAAGCAGCTTCTCAAAGCGCTGAACACAATGTAATCAAATACAATAAAAAGCAAAACAAAATCAAAAAGCAAATGCAAGTTTAAAAAAAATATGTCTTAAGTTGAACTTTAAAACTATCATAGTTCTGAACTTCCCTAAGTTCAAGAGAATTCAGAGAATGCAGAGAATTCCAAAGGACAGGAGCATAGAAAGAGAAAGCCTTGTCACCCATAGATCTTAGACGTGTTTGAGGAACAACCAACAAGTTTGACTGAGAGGAGCGCAATCTACGACTAGGAGTATATGGATGCAACAATTCTGTGAGGTAATGAGGTGCCAGGCATGTAATGCTTTAAAAGTAAGCATCACAATTTTAAAATCCACTCCAAACCTGACCGGGAGCCAGTGCAAAGATTCTAACACTGGAGTAATATGACTGCCAATCCTAGTCCCAGTTAAAATCCTGGCGGCTGAATTTTGTACGTATTGCAACTTATTAAGTGTAGATTTAGAAGCTCCGGCTAAAAGAGCATTACAATAGTCTAACCGTTAGATGACAAAGGAATTTACCAGCATTTCCACGACTGTGAAATTTAACATAGGACGCAATCTTGCGATATTTCTGAGGTGGAAAAAAGAGGTTTTAACAGTGCTCTGGACGAAAGAATCAAAAGACAGATTAGCATCAAAAATAACTCCAAGGTTCCTCACACGACTCTGGACTTCCAAAACAGAGCCGTCAAGAGCCAGGGACAGACAACCAGCTTTAGAAATTTGATGACGGGAACTAATTAGCATAACTTCAGTTTTACCACTGTTCAAAATTAATATCCATCCATGTTTTAATCTCAGTAATACAGTCAGACAGATAAGCAACGTGAAGGCGCTCATGGGGATTTGAATGTATATAAATCTGCGTATCGTCAGCATACAAATGATAATGAAGGCCGAGCGATCTCAAAAGGAGGCCTAAAGGCCTAAAACGGACCCCTGAGGGACACCACTTGAGACAGAGCTAATCTCGGACCTATAACCACTCATAGAAACAAACTGGGAACGGTCAGTAAAATAAGACCTCAACCACCTTAAGGCAGTCCCAGACACACCAAAAACTCTTTCAAGACGAGTAAGTAATAGACTGTGGTCCACAGTATCAAACACGGCTCTTAGATCAAGAAGAATAAGAATAGATGTTGCACCAGAGTCAGAAGCCATCAACAAATCATTGGTGACCTTGACCAAGGCAGTCTCAGTACTGTGAAATTTACGAAAACCCGACTGAAGAGGTTCAAAAAGGTTATTAACTGTGAGATGATTACACAAATGAGAGGCAACAATACGCTCAAGTAATTTGCCAAAAACAGGAGATTTGAAATAGGACGAAAATTATTGAAGTCAGTCAGTGCAACGTTTTCTTTTTTAGGTACAGGGGTTACAGCAGCAATCTTTAATGCTGCTGGAACAACCCCAGTTTGTAAGGAATGATTTATAATACTGAGGACAGCAGGACACAAAGCATCAAAGCAAGATTTAAATAAGCTAGTGGGAATAGGGTCAAGCAAGGAAGTGGTAGATTTCATGCTAGATACCTCCCGTTTAAGAGTCTCAGTATCGAGTTGAGGGAAATTAATAAGAGAAACACCAGTGAACTCAGGTGAGCAGTGACATAAGGTAGTAGAAACAGGTGAAACGGAAAGTTGTTTATGAACATTATCAACTTTTGAATTGAAAAATTGAAGAAATGAATTACATAACTGCTGAGAAACAGGCATGGTAGAAACAACATTAACTTGAAGCAGACAGTTTATAGTTTGAAACAATTTTCTTGGGTTTCCTTGGTTGTTTTCAATAGCCTGAGAAAAATAAGAAGATCTTGAAGACTCAATTAGTGCTCTGTAATCACCCAGAAGATCCTTCCAAGCTAGATAGTAAACATTCAAGCCAGTGAGACGCCATTTATGCTCCATTTCCGACAGGTAGCCTTCTTAGTGCGCAGATTGTCATTATACCATGGAGCAGAACGAGCAAAAGTAACCTTGCGTGTCCTCAGAGGTGCAAAAGTATCTAAGTTAGCAATAAGAGTATTATTCAACTGTGAAACTTTCTCGTCCAACGATGTTAAATGCAAATTACCAAAAATGGAAATGACAGAATTCGAAAAGGCAGTTTGATCAATAGATTTCCACTTCTGGAATGTTACAGCTCAAGGGGTACGCACACTTGGTCGATGTAATTCCAGATCAAAGAAGACATCTGAGTGGTCCGACAGACCAATGTCAACAGATGATAACTGAGATACAAATGAGCCATTTGTAAGCACAAGGTCCAGTGTATGACCTTTGCAATGCGTCGGACTTGTTACTAATTGCGAAAAGTTAAAACAGTCCAGTAATGATAGAAATTCATTTGCCATTACAGAGTCACTTTGGTCCACATGAATATTGAAGTCCCCCACAATAAGGATTCTATGGAACTTCGGGGTCAGCATTGTCAAAAAGTCAGCAAAATCAGACAAAAAAAAGCTGCATGTGACTTAATTTTAGGTGGTTTGTAGACAGTAGCAATGATTGTAGAAGCAGAGCCAGAGACACTTAAGACCAAGCACTCAAATGTAGAAAACTGAAGAATGGACACAGCACTGACATTGACCAGTCTATTGTAGACAGCAATAATACCACCACCTCTGCCAGATGACCTCTGGAGGTTTAAAGTTCCATATCCAGGAGGAGTAATCTGATTAAACAGTAGTCCATCATCTCCTTTATGCCATGATTCAGTTAAAAACAAAAAGTCCAAGTTTTTATCAGTGATGAGATCGGTTAAAAGCAGCGCCTTATTATTCACAGAGCGGGCATTAAACAATGCAGCATGAATCGGTTTATGCGATGAAGACGGCAGTGGTTTATCCTCCACGCAGGAGACAGATATTAAATTTCTATGATGACGCCAGTGGAAGGCAAACAGTTAATCTTACGCCGGCATGTATTGACAAAATTAAATATATTAGAAGATGAGACAAAAAGGCTGTGCCTCGAGGCCCGATGTATGTATCGTTTAGGACGCAGCAAACCAGCATCTTGACAAAGTTCTTAAGAGTCTTTAGGTAAACGATAAGAAAAGCGTTTTAAGCTCAAAATTTGGCGTGCAGTGTACCTTAGGGCCATAGACTGTTAGTCCATGTAAACGGCCGGTCCAGATCGAATCCCTGAAGTACTCTGTGAGCTCAATGTCACAAGATCCACATGCACAGCCGGTCCACAGAGTTGATTCTCCTTAGCACGCCGCAAGTTAGTCCAAGTGGAGTGCAGAGATAAAAGCAACAGTCCAAAGTATATACAATGGCACAACCACATCGCAGCCGCAAGAGTGGAGGAAAAAATAGATAAATAAAATATAATAAAATAACATAGCCAAACAGGGACGGTAAGAGGAGCGGCAGCCAAACGCGCCAGCGTTCCCTCAGCAGCACCGGAAGCTGGAGTCCTGTAAGGGGTAGGTTTAGGTGTAGGGTTGGTGTAGGGCCATAGAAAATACAGTTTGTACAGTATAAAAACCATTACGCCTATGAAGAATCCCTACAAGGACAGCTGACCAGACTCTGTGTGTGTGTGTGTCCGTGTGTGTGTGTGTGTGTGTGTGTATATGAGTGAGTGTGTGTGTGTGTGTTTGAGTGTGTATAAGTGTGTGTGTCTGTGTGTGTGTATATAAGTGTGTGTGTGTGTGTGTATGAGTGAGTGTGTGTGTGTGTATGTGTGTTTGAGTGTGTATAAGTGTGTGTGTGTGTGTGTGTGTTACTCACGGAGCGGCTGCAGTAATTGTGCTGCTCAGATTGGCTGAGCTGTTGCTCTCCAGCAGCGTCAGGGCCTGTTTGAGCTCCATCTTGTTGTAGAAGGAGATGAGCTGCGGCTCCTGCGATCGCTCTCCGCCGATCAGACAGCGCTTGATGTAGCTCTTATTAAAGCGATTCAGCCTGCGGACCAACAGAGCGTCAACAGCAAAGATTTACAACAGGATCAGCAGCGTTTACTCACCTCATTCAAACTCATTTGAGAAGGGAAGAGTTTCTACTGAAACACTGAAATTTTATAAATAACAATAGCGAAATTTGCTGCAAACGGTGAAGCCTGTGGCCATTTTCTCCTACATAATAAATGACTCGCACCAGACGAAATGCAATAACTAACGCTGTCATGTGATCTTGGGTTCAGATTCCTGATGTTTGGCAATGCAATCGCAATTATACGATGATTATACCGAATCATTTTGATGACGGACTTTGGCTCAGGCATTTTTTGACGTGCATCAAGGAATTTATTCGGTAATGTGTTTCCATCATATTTTTAGGTGCATGTCTTCTTATCAGATAAAAAAGATCAGTTCAGCACATCAAGCGTATACGTTATCAATGCCGATTTTTATAATTTATGCACATCTCTCCAGTGTTTTTCTATATGATATCCCAAAATTCACAGTCCAACCATGCCTTTGGAGAAACACCAATTAATTTTCAGTCAATAATTTCAATCCTACAAAAATTTTCAGCCAAAACCAATAGTTTTTTTCACTGTTTAACAGTGATTTTTTTGTATTCATGCATCACTACATTTCCTGTGGTAAATGCGAAGTTACGTGACGTTATTGATCTCAAGTTGTTTTATTGTTGTTTTTCTGCGGTTGAAATATCGACTGATGGATTACATGATTCATGATTGATTTCAGTAAATTGTTCTGTTTCTTCTGATGTTCATTTATGTTTATTTGCTGCTGTAACTAACAGTAAAGAGGAATGACCAGTGTTGGGGAAAGTTACTTTTAAAAGTAATGCATTACAATATTGCCTTACTCTATGAAAAAGTAATTAATTGCGTTACTTAGTTACTCTTTATGGAAAGTAATGCATTCCGTTACTTTTGCGTTACTTTTTGTCACCTGGGCTGGGCTTGCTTGTTTATTTTTAATAACAAAAACCCAAAAGTTATATTTTTCACAACTGTAAAATCCCTTTCACACCTCGAGTGAAATTAATAATCGTCAGGCTGAAGGAAGAGCCTCTGTCTCTGCAATTATTCACGATTTCTCTCAACACCTGACAAACAAAGTTACTTATTTGAAAAAGTAACTCAGATATTCTCTTGTAAATTTAAAAGTAATGCATTTCGTCACTAGTAAATTTGATTGTGAGTGAACGATGATGGGTTTTTGGGCTGTGAAACGCACTTGTCTCTCCAGTGGTGATGTCCGTAGTGTCCGCAGACGCCCTCGATTCCAGCCAGCAGATGCTCCAGAAACTACAGAGACACAAACAGCAGCGTCAGACAGCAGAGACCACGCTTGCGTCGCGTGTTTGAGATCAGCTCCAGCACCTGAGTGTGAATCTCCTCGTTTATTGAGCATTTGCTTTCTTTCCTCTTCTTGACAGCCAGAAGGTCGACAAGCGGTCGAATCGTCATTCCCTAAAACACAAGACATTACATTTACATTTAATCATTTAGCTGATGCTTTTATCCAAAGCAACTTACAAATGAGGACAATGGAAGCAATCAAAATCAACAAAAGAGCAATAATATGCAAGTGATATAACAAGTCTCAGTAACACAGTACACAAAGCAATGTTTTTTCTTTGTTTTTTGTTAATTATATAATAAATAAAAAGAAAACAAATAAATAGAATAGAAAAAGAATAGAGAAAGCTAGTGTTAAAGGCCTTTTTTTTTTTTTGAAGAGAACAAGCAGTTAGAAAACAAATGTGACCCTGGAGCATAAAATCAATCATAGGGTCTATGATTGAACCAATCATAGCTGAATAAATAAGCTTTCCACTGATGTATGGTTTGTTAGGATAGGACAATATTTGGCTGAGATACAACTATTTGAAAATCTGGAATCTGAGGGAGCAAAAAAATCTAAATATTGAGAAAATCACCTTTAAAGTTGTCCAAATGAAGTTCTTAGCAATGCATATTACTAATCAAAAATTAAGTTTTGATATATTTACGGTAGGAAATTTACAAAATATCTTCATAGAACATGATCTTAATATCCTAATGATTTTTGGCATAAAAGAAATATAGATAATTTCGACTCATACAATATATTGTTGGCTATTGCTACAAATATACCTGTGCTGCTTATGACTGCTTTTGTGCTGCAGGGTCACATATAGAGTGCAACTCTTAAAGAGTCAAGTGATTTTTTTATAAATAAAAAAGAAAACAAACAGATAAAATAGAATTAGAATAGAGAGTGCTAGAGTTAGAGGGTCAAATAAAGAAGGAAGAGATGTGTTTTTAGCCGTTTCTTGAAGATGGTCAGGTCATTCTAGCAGGAGGGAGCAGGTAATGAAACGGTTAATGTAGACTCAACAGAAATTCAATGGACGTCTTTCAGCGGATTCTCTCACCTGCACGAACACAGTGAAGAAGATGACGGTGATGATGGCCGTCAGAAACATGTCCTTCATGGGGAAGACGTCGCTGGACAGCAGAAACGCTAAAGAGAAGGCGATGGCGCCCCTCAATCCGCCATACGCCACGATAAACTGATCCTTACCGCTCAGCTTCACCATACGGTACTTATTAATGATGTACGTCAAACCAACCACACCTGCAGAACAAACACACACACCTGAAACTCACAGCTTATGGAGCCAACACGGATAATACACAAAAAAAAGACAGATCTATAACTCAACACTGGGGCCAGATTTACTAACAAGCCCTTGTCTGGCATAAAAAAAAACTATTGTCAGGATTTGCTAAAGACACTCAGCGAAACATTAGTGATGAAGAGACGTGGAGACAGTTATTTCTGCAGCTGATCTTATTGCATGTGCATTTGTAGGAGTTTTCCTTTCAGACGGAGAGGATTTAAATGCATGAAAGATTTACGGCAGTCAGTTTACTGGTATTCCCACCATTATTTAATTCCCCCAAAAGCATGTCTGAAACCATTCTGTTGCTGCATTCAAGTCCTCCTGGGAAGTTTGTGTTTACGAGTTGACAAGTCTTAATTACGTCATCAGGTGCGTTCAAGTCACTTTGGTCGGAACAAGATGGAGATTTAACTTCTCTACATAAAATTCAATGATTTTTTAAACTCTACAGCTACAAAATGATGAATAAAGAACGTGCATTATTGTGTTTTTATTCAATTCATGAAGGTGATGTAAACTGAATCATTATATATTCTATGGTAATTATACAATAATGTAATATTTCATATATGTAACTTATATAGCTTTATTGTTCATTACAAAAAATAATAATCATTTTATTAATTTCAACAAATTTACTGTCAATACAGATGCTGCATATCTATAATATTTGTGTCCATTGCATCCGACACATTTTTTCACTGACATGCCCCCAACTCAGAAACTTGGGGCTTAATGAAAATTTCGAGTTTCGCACTTGTAATAACGACTTTGTGGTGGCGTTCATGTGCATTCAAGTCATAAATGTTTTTACTATAGCACTCTCATGCTCATTTGTTATCTGTTTAGTACATCTAGCTCTAAAATTCCTAGAAAATACCATTCAAAAGTTTAGAGTAATTAAGATTTACTACTGTTTCTGAAAGAAGTTTCTTCTGCTCACCAAGGCTGCATTTATTTGATCAGAAATACAGTAAAAATAGTGAAATATTATTAGAATTTAAAATATCTGTTTTCAATGTGAATATCTGTTAAACTGTAATTTATTTCTGTGATCAAAGCTGAATTTTCAGCATCATTACTCCAGTCTTCAGTGTCACATGATCCTTCAGAAATCATTCTAATATACTGATTTGCTGCTCAAGAAACATTTCTGATTATTATCAATGTTGAAAACAGTTGTGCTGCCCAATATTTTTGTGGAAACTGTGATACATTTTATTTTTTTAGGATTCACAGATGAATAGAAAGTTCAAAAGAACAGCATTTATTTGAAATAGAAATCTTTTGGAACATTATAAATATCTTTACTGTCACGGTCCCACTTTATATTGTGTCCCTAATACCTGTGTACTTACACAGTAACTAGATGTGTATGTAGTATGTAACCACAGTGTAAGTACACATTGGTACATAGTATCTACAGCTGTAATATTTCTGTAACTACACACATGTAACAACCCTCAGAATGGTTTGTGTAAGAACAAATGTGTAACAGGACATTGGTAACAACACTTTTTTTCACTTCTCTAAGTACTTGTGTAACAGGAATTATATAACTGCATTTTGTAACAACAGTATGTATAAGAGTAATTGGAACAATTTGATCCAAGGGGTGGAGATGGGTAGGTTTAGGGATCTGTAAAGTGGTGCATCACTGTAATACCAGTGTACTTACATGGTAACTCCTCAGGAACTGTCCACTTAATATAAAGTGTAACATTCTGGACACCAACCACAATTTATATGTAAAGCCTAACTTACTGGCCGCTGCTGTGTAACATCAGAGTAATTACATGGTAAATCCATAGGAATTGTTTACTTAATATAAAGTGTAACACTTTCTTTACCAAAAAGTCCTGTTAGTCCTGTTACACATTTGTACTTACACAAACCATTCTGAGGGTTGTTACATGTGTGTAGTTACACAAATATTACAGCTGTAGATACTATGTACCAATGTGTACTTACACTGTGGTTACATACTACATACACATCTAGTTACTATGTAAGTACACAGGTATTAAGGACATAATATAAAGTGGGACCCTTAAAATATTACATCTTGTTTTCTGAAAAAGATTTTTAAAATTTTGTTAGTTTTTGCTTAAAATAAGAAAGAATATCTACCAATGGGGCAAGAAAAATAATCTTGTTTAGCCTTTGAATTAAGATTATTTTTCTTACTCCATTGGCAGATATTTTTGCTTGTTTTAAGCAAAAACTAACAAAATTTTAATAATTTTTTTAGAAAACAAGACTTAATATCTTTTAAGTCATTTTACTTGTCAAGTAAATGCATCATAATTCAGGAATGTTTAGATATTTATACTAGAAAACAAGACAAAAATACTCAGTAAGAGTTTGTTCACACTTGGCATCTTTTTTGAAGCTGCCAGCGTCTGTTTTACATTATAATCCTATGGAGTAAACCATGTTTTCAAAAACGTCCCGAGTGTTTTTTTAAAACGTCACCGCCGGCGTCTTTTTCTGCAGCTCAGAGCGTCTTTTCAAGTTGAAAAAAATTCAACTTTTCTGAAAAAATTTTTTTGACAGCAGACCAATGACAACCGAGAGGCGAGTCGTTTCCATAACAACAAAAACAACAAGAAAAAAGGAGAAGACAGCCAGTAGACAGAACGTACTAGTTTATGATATGAGCACAAAACTCTATCTAGTCTAAAATATGCCAACCGGAGCTCCTGGACTAAACTGTTGTAAGCATCATACTGTTTCCTTCCCCGTATAATGTCGTGCACCCACAAACATCCTTGTGAACCGACGTTACTCTCCCCGTTAACCTCAAAAGCCAACTTTTTATTATGTTTTTTTTGTTTTTGTTTTTTTAAACTCTTTCTCGACATTTCTGCAGCACACAGTGCTAGGCTACTGTAGCAGCTGTTGTTATAGCAACAAAAGATGCCCTTGGCTGCTATTTGTAACCAAAACACTACCAGCTTTTTATTTTACTAAAAAAGCACTCGTCAACTTCTTCTTGTCAAAAAAGACGCCAAGTGTGAACACGCCCTAAAAAAATCATTTTTTTGCAGTGTAGAGCCGTTAGATGTGCTGCGTCTCACCCAGAACCCTGGACAGAAGACACAGGGCGATGGTGATGGTCACGAATGTCCAGTTCCAGGCGTGCGGCCCGGCCACTGTCGACACGCCCAGGAAGATGAAGATCAGCGTCTCACTCACGCTGCTCCACATCTTCAGGAAGTACTTGATGGTGGTGTAGGATTTGTGGGAGATGTTGGCCTCCACATAGGGCCGCATGACCACGCCGCACGCGATCAGCCTGCCAACACACACAAGCAGTGCTGGGGAATCAGATTACTTTTTCAAGCAACTAGAAATGTAACGCATTACTTTTCAATTTACGAGAAAATATCTGAGTTACTGTTTCAAATACGTAACGACAGCTCAATATATAGGCTAACATCATATTTATTAATATTAATAATATGACAATATCTTAATATATAGTTAATATTGGTTAAATCGGGAGGGGGAAATCCTGGCCATACCCAGCTAGGAAAAAAAAGGCACTGATGTTCATTTACTGAAGTGGTATTCAGAAACTGTGAATGAATTAAAAAAATTACTGCAAAATAATAATAATAATAATAATAATAATAATAATAATAATAATAATAATAATAATATTAAAGCTATAATAACATCCTCAACAAACAAAAAAATAGATTACCTTAAATAAAGTTTGATTAATATGTACATACAGTACCAGTCAAAAGCTTGGAAACATTACAGTTTTTAATGTTTTTATCTCTTATGCTCTTCAAGCTATACATTTATTTAATCAAAAATACAGAAAAAAACAGCAATATTGTAAAATAGAAAAGTAAAAAACAATACGGTTGAAAAGTTTGCAATTCAGTGGGTCAGTATTTTTTTTTTTTTTTTTTTAAGAAATTAATACTTTTATTCATAAGGATGTGTTAAACTGATGTGGAAAATTCAGCTATGACTCACAGAAACAGATATTTCAAAATATGTTAAGAATAGAAAACCATTATTTAAATTTTTTACAAAAAATTTAGTTTCACAATATTATAGTTCTTTCTGTATTTCTGATCAAATAAATCCAGACTTGATGATCATAAGTGACTTCTTTCAAAAACATTAAAAATAGTAATGTGTCCAAACTTTTTATAAGTGAAAATATACAAATTTTAAAATGAAATGTATAAATGAAAAGGTTAGGAATCATATTTGTTTCAAATGCTTTTTATTGGGGGTGGGGGGCATCCAGCATGAATTTTGCCTAGGGCCTCCAAATGTCTAGAACTGGCCCTGGTTTTATACAACAATTTATTTCTAAAAAAAATGGCAAACATTATTTTGTTTTCTGGCGTGATTTTTTACGTTTTATGGCTTTTTTTATGGAGTAATAAAAAGAGAAACCCAAAATACCCTCTGGAAAAACTTTAAAATGTCAACAAAATGAAACAAGAATTTTGAACCTGGCTTCATCCAATCTTGAGATTTTTGTTCTAGAAATGTATGCAAATGAGTGCACATTTAATGAGATAAAACCTCATTTGCATATATCAACAAAGCATTTCAGAAAACATTTAATACAAAAAATGTTTATAATTATCAATGTAATCAATCAACTATGTAAGTATGGTGATATCTATTAGTTAATTTTTTACCCTATTCACCTGGGGTGTCTCGGCTTAAGCAAGCCCAGCTCAGGTGACACAGGGTAACGCTAAAGTAACGTAATTTGTTACTTTGCATCAAAAGTAACTAAGTAACACAATTAGTTACTTTTTTATGGAGTAAATTAGGGCTGGGAAAATAAATAGATGCATTGCAATTCATGGATCGATTCTGAGATTTTCGGAATGCATTGTGATTCTCTCTGGAATCGATTCTGAGCTTAGTTTTTAACAGCAGATGACGCTCTAGGCTAGTTTTTAACCGCACACTCAAATGCTCACGAAGAAGAGCCCTAAAGAGCACTTGTGCATTCGGCTGAGACATGTACTTGAACCTAAGCTTTTGTGCTTTTATGATGCAAGATTAATGTAAACACAGCCCACTGTTACCCTTGTGTTCAACCTTTTCAAACTCTATGAATGATTGTTTGAGGTTCAAGTGGTGTGTGTGTGTAAAGAACTGGAAGCAAGCAGAGTATGGCTGTTTCTAAAGCACACAGTGCCACCTGCTGTTAAAACTAAGCTCAGAATCGATTCCAGAGAGAATCGATGCAGAATCATTTCTTGATTCAAGATGCATCAATTTATTGTCGCAGCCCTAGAGTAAATATTGTAATGCATTACTTTTAAAAGTAACTTTCCCCCACAGTGAGCCTAGCATGAGCGTCTGAGACAGAGAGACTCACGCCATGATGCCAGACAGGTGGAAGACTTCGGCAGACAGATATGCCATGTAGCTGTAGAGGAAGACGAAGAGGGGCTCGATCACACGCGTGTGCGACGTGAAGCGTGAGGTGAAAGCCGCTAGCACTCCATACACACCGCCCACCAGCACTCCGCCCAGAGCCACCACGAAAAAACACACCACGCCCAGAAAAACATCGCCCGCCGTCACCTCGCCCGCGTGCGCAAACTCCTCGAACAGGTGATACAGGACCTGAAGGAAACACACACACACTTAGGACACACATGAATAACAACAACCTCCCTGACACGCAAACCACACGTGTCACCTCCAGACACTTTCATAAAGAAACAAGCATGACGGAATTTAATTTTTATTCTAAGGGTGCATTTACATGATAAGAAGCATTTAAAAAGTTTTGCTTTTGTGTTTTTGAAATGTTTTGCATACAAACGACAGCGTTGTCAAAACAATCCCCATTAACACGGATCTGCAAAAACAACTAAAAGCACTGTATTGTGCATGTCAAGCCAGTAGATGGCGATGTCACTTTGTAAATAAACACTACACGCCTGCACACACATGCATTCCGACAGACTGAACACATAATGTGCATACATGATGTCAACGTTTTCACAAATTCGAGTTTATGTAGTTTACATGGAGACTATGCTGGCATTGTTTTCAAAAACTTGCACTTTGAAACCCTTTGCAAAATGTTTGCATTTTCAACCTCTCCCCCAAAACACTATTTGACAGCACTACTCTGAATGGTCAAAACACCTCTCAAAAGGCTTGCAACGGATGCGAAAAACGCTGAAAATTGAACCCGATCTGATTTTTTTTATGACGGACGAAAGTTTTGTTGGCAGTGTGTAAACGTGATTGACACAGTGTGAGGTTTTATTTATTTTTTAAGGTGAAAATTTCAGACTCAGTGTGCAATGACCTTTAGCACTAATGTAATACACGTAGCAAGGTTTTTTTTAAAATTATATAATAAATAAAAAGAATACAGATTAGGGGTGTACCCAACTAAGGATTTTCATTGTCGAATCTTGCCGATAGTCGACTGATAGTCAAATCATATGTTTGGGGGCGGGGCAAAATACATTACCAAGAGTCATGTCAGACAGTCATAATTACTGACGTTAACACATAGAGAAGATGTGTAACGGACGCCTTGCAGATACAACAATAATGTTTAATGTTTTGATCAAAAGAAACCCTAAGAATTCGCAACATGTTTTATAATAGTGATATAACAATAACGTTATGTAGCCTATATCAGTGGTTCCCAACCATGTTCCTGGAGGCCCTCCAACACTGCATGTTATCCAAGTCTCCCTAATCAAACACACCTGATTCAGATCATCAGCTCATTAGTAGAGACTCCAAGGCCTGAAATGGGTGTGTCAGACAAAGGAGTGATGCAAAATGTGCAGTGTTGGGGGGCCTCCAGGAACGCGGTTGGGAACCACTGGTCTATATGACAGTAATTATTAATGTTCTGCATTTCTGTTTTGAGCTGTGCGCGCTGAAGATGACCAGTAGAATGAAGCATTTGATAGCAGATTTTTAACCAATGGGATTTAACTTATCATTTATCTCAGATAGAATACGCTTCGTTATTTATACAACTTAACATTAATATCAGAATCAGAATCAGAATCAGAATGAGCTTTATTGGCCAGGTATGCTTACACATACGAGGAATTTGTTTTAGTGACAGAAGCTCTACAGTGCAACAGAAAGACAGCAACAGAACAGGACACAGATAATAAAAGAATAATATACAAATATACAAATAGGCAATGTACAAATAGCAAAAACACAATATATAATATAGACAATTATGGTGTACAGGTCTGATATGTGCAAATCTGAAATGAAAAAATAAGTATGTGTGGTGAATAAATAATTTATAATAGTGTTGTGTGTTCCACGTTTAATATCAAGTGTTCATGAGATGGATTGCCTGAGGGAAGAAACTGTTCCTGTGTCTGGTCGTTCTGGTGCTCAGAGCTCTGTAGCGTCGACCAGACGGTAACAGTTCAAAGAGGGAGTGTGCTGGATGTGAGGGGTCCAGAGTGATTTTGCCAGCCCTTTTGCTCACTCTGGATGAGTACAGTTCTTGGAGAGTGGGGAGGGTTGTACCAATGATTTGCTCAGCAGACCGGACTACCCTCTGTAGTCTTCTGAGGTCAGATTTGGTAGCTGAGCTGAACCAGACAGTTATTGAAGTGCAGAGGATGGATTCAATGATGGCAGAGTAGAACTGATTCAGCAGCTCCTGTGGCAGGTTGAACTTCCTCAGCTGGTGAAGGAAGTACAGCCTCTGCTGGGCCTTTTTCACAATGGAGTCTATGTGATTGTCCCACTTCAGGTCCTGAGAGATGGTGGTGCCCAGGAATCTGAATGACTCCACTGCAGTCACAGTGCTGTTCATGATGGTGAGTGGGGGGAGAGCAGGGGGGTTTCTCCTGAAGTCCACAATCATCTCCACAGTTTTGAGCGTGTTGAGCTCCAGGTTGTTAAGACTGCACCAGACAGCCAGCTCTTTAACCTCCTGTCTGTAAGCAGACTCGTTACCGTCCTGGATGAGACCGATGAGTGTGGTGTCGTCTGCAAACTTCAGGAGCTTGACAGAGGGGTCTTTAGAGGTGCAGTCGTTGGTGTACAGGGAGAAGAGCAGTGGGGAGAGAATACAGCCCTGAGGAGCTCCAGTGCTGATGGTGCGGGTGCTGGATGAGAATTTTCCCAGCCTCACTAGCTGCTGCCTGTCTGGCAGGAAGTTGTTGATCCACTGACAGACGGAGGTGGGGACGGAGAGCTGAGTTAGTTTATTCTGAAGGGTGTCCGGGATGATGGTGTTAAAAGCGGAGCTGAAGTTTACAAACAGGATCCTCACATAAGTCCCTGGTTTGTCCAGATGCTGCAGGATGAAGTGCAGTCCCATGTTGACTGCATCATCCACAGACCTGTTTGCTCTGTAGGCAAACTGCAGAGGGTTCAGTAAGGGTCCAGTGGAGGCCTTCAGATAAGCCAAAACCAGTCTTTCAAATGATTTCATGACCACAGACGTTAGAGGCACAGGTCTGTAGTCATTAAGTCCAGTAATTTTGGGTTTCTTTGGGGCGGGGATGATGGTGGAGCGTTTGAAGCATGAGGGGACTTCGCACAGCTCCAGTGATCTGTTGAAGATCTGTGTGAAGATGGGGGCCAGCTGATTAGCACAGATTTTTAGGCAGCCTGGTGACACACCGTCTGGGCCTGGTGCTTTCCTTCTTTTGTTCTTCCTGAAGACCTGGCGCACCTCATCTTCGCTGATCTGAATTGCAGGTGTGGGGGAGAGGGGGTTTGCTGGAGGTGTGAATGGTTGTGTGGAGAGGTGTTCAGGGCGGGTGTGGGGTGTTTTTTCAAACCTGCAATAGAACTCATTCAGATCGTCTGCCAGTTGTTGATATTCCAGAGTACTGGGGGATGGTGACTTGTAACTGGTGATTTCTTTCATACCTTTCCACACTGAAGCAGAATCGCCGGAAGAGAATTTTTTCCTTAGCTTGCTGGAATAATTCCTCTTTGCCACTCTGATCTCCTTTTCCAGTGTGTATTTGGCCTGTTTATACAAGACTTTATCCCCCTTTCTGTAAGCATCTTCTTTGGCCTGATGGAGCTGTCTGAGTTTTGCAGTGAGCCACGGTTTGTCGTTGTTGTAAGTTAGATGAGTCTTGGTAGGAATGCACATATCCTCACAGAAACTGATATAAGATGTTCCAGTCTCTGTGAGCTCGTCCAGATCATTTGCGGCAGCTTCAAAAACAGTCCAATCAGTGAGAGAGAAACAGGCTTGTAAAACCCGCTCTGTTTCATTAGTCCATCTTTTAACAGTTCTTAATACAGGTTTTTCAGATTTGAGTTTCTGCCTGTAGGTCGGTATAAGATGAACCAAACAGTGATCAGAGAGTCCTAAAGCTGCTCGTGGGACAGAGTGATATGTGTCCTTTATTACAGTGTAACAGTGATCCAATATATTACTGTCTCTGGTGGGACATGTGATGTGCTGTCTGTATTTTGGCAGTTCGCAGGAGAGATTTGCTTTATTAAAGTCCCCGAGAATGATTAAAACGGAGTCCGGGTGTTGTTGCTCAGTCTCTGTGATCTGATCAGCGAGTTTCTGTAAAGCGGAGCTCACGTGCGCTTGCGGAGGAATGTAAACACTCACGAGAATGAACGAGCAAAACTCTCGCGGCGAGTAGAAAGGCTTGCAGTTCTAGATCAGAACAGCACATCTTCTTTAACACAGTTACATCTGTACACCACCTCTCATTGATGTAAAAGCACGTTCCGCCGCCGCGTGATTTCCCCGTTGATTCTGCGTCGCGATCTGCTCTGATCAGCTGGAAGCTCGGCAGATGAAGCGCGCTGTCCGTAATGGCGTCGTTCAGCCAGGTTTCCGTGAAACACAGAGCAGCAGAGTTTGAAAACTCCCTGTTTGTCCGGGAGAGCAGAAGGAGTTCGTCCGTTTTGTTGGGTAGAGAGCGGAGATTCGCCAGATGGATGCTAGGCAATGCCGTTCTAAATCCGCGCTGTCTGAGCTTCACGAGCGCGCGGCTCACTTCCCTCGTCTGCGCGTCCTGAAGCGTTTAACCAGAGCTACGGCTCCGCCAATAACAATGTCCAGCAAAACGTCCGAATAATCAAAAACCGGTAAAAGATTTTGTGGTGTGTTCTGCCGAATGTTCAGCAGATCATCCCTAGTAAAACTGATGGTGTTTGAGAAACAAAAAACAAGAAAAACGAACAAAAACAGTACAAACACTGAAGAGCAAAGCACAGTAGCTGCCACGTGCGGCGCCATCATAGATGTATATTAAGACTTATAGGCTATCTGCACAAAATGCCCCGAATGAACGTGTCTGTGCGGCTCTGAATGAACTGCTTTTGTGGACGCGTTCTTCACACAACAACGTGCAGAAACACGGCAACTAAACTCTCAAAATTCACAGTGTTTTATTATAATAGTGTTCTCATTATAATGTTATGTGTATGACAGTCCCAGTCATAGTTATTAATATTCTACATTGTTGTTTGTAATGCTCGCGCTGTGCGCTGAAGAGATAATCACCGTACAATGAAGTGCTTTACAGCAGCCTAACTCAACCAAATGCATCTTATACGAGATAAATAATATACAGTGGTGTGAAAAATTGTTTGCCCCCCTTCCTGATTTTTTATTTTTTTGCATGTTTGTCACACTTTAATGTTTCAGATCATCAAACAAATTTAAATATTAATCAAAGATAACACAAGTAAACACAACAAGCAGTTTTTAAATGAAGGTTTTTTTTATGAAGGGGAAACAAAATCCAAACCCACATGGCACTGTGTGAAAAAGTGTCCCCCCCCCCTTAAATAGGACCTGCCTGACAAAGTGAAGTAGACCAAAAGATCCTCAAAAGCTACACATCATGTTGAGATCCAAAGAAATTCAGGAACAAATGAGAAAGAAAGTAATTGAGATCTATCAGTCTGGAAAAGGTTATAAAGCCATTTCTAAAGCTTTGGGACTCCAGCGAACCACAGTGAGAGCCATTATCCACAAATGGCGAAAACATGGAACAGTGGTGAACCTTCCCAGGAGTGGCCGGCCGACCAAAATTACCCCAAGAGCGCAGCGACGACTCATCCAAGAGGTCACAAAAGACCCCAGAACAACATCCAAAGAACTGCAGGCCTCACTTGCCTCAGTTAAGGTCAGAGTTCATGACTACACCATAAGAAAGAGACTGGGCAAATATGGCCTGCATGGCAGAGTTCCAAGACGAAAACCGCTGCTGAGCAAAAAGAACATAAAGGCTCTTCTCAGTTTTGCCAGAAAACATCTTGATGATCCCCAAGACTTTTGGGAAAATACTCTGTGAACTGACGAGACAAAAGTTGAACTTTCGGAAGGTGTGTGTCCCATTACATCTGGCGTAAAAGTAACACAGCATTTCAGAAAAAGAACATCATACCAACAGTAAAATATGGTGGTGGTAGTGTGATGGTCTGGGGCTGTTTTGCTGATTCAGGACCTGGAAGACTTGCTGTGATAAATGGAACCATGAATTCTGCTGTCTACCAAAAAATCCTGAAGGACAATGTCCGGCCATCTGTTCGTGACCTCAAGCTGAAGCGAACTTGGGTTCTGCAGCAGGACAATGATCCAAAACACACCAGCAAGTCCACCTCTGAATGGCTGAAGAAAAACAAAATGAAGACTTTGGAGTGACCTAGTCAAAGTCCTGACCTGAATCCTATTGAGATGCTGTGGCATGCCCTTAAAAAGGCGGTTCATGCTCGAAAACCCTCCAATGTGGCTGAATTACAACAATTCTGCAAAGATGAGTGGGCCAAAATTCCTCCACAGCGCTGCAACAGACTCATTGCAAGTTATCACAAACGCTTGATTGCAGTTGTTGCTGCTAAGGGTGGCCCAACCAGTTAACTTCATTTAAAAACTGCATGTTGTGTTTACTTGTGTTATCTTTGATTAATATTTAAATTTGTTTGATGATCTGAAACATTAAAGTGTGACAAACATGCAAAAAAATAAAAAATCAGGAAGGGGGCAAACAATTTTTCACACCACTGTATACACAATATACAGTATATAAACCGGCTGAAATGTTTTGAAATCACTTGTACCCTACCTGATTGAAAAAATCCAGTCTTTCACCTTGTCTGAGTCAGTTTGAGTCTTGTTAAAGATTTAAAAACCTGCCGCGAAGATGCTCCTCTGTCGGTCACGCATGGAAAGTGAAACTTAAATCTACAGGGGTGGTTGGATTTATTCACACACATTAAAATATTTATTTAAAGCTTCTTTCTTTTCAGATTCTTATTTACAGCATTATCTCAGTAGGCTGTATATTAACTTATTGGGAGAAAACCGGTAGTTCTATGTGAAATCAGACACTGAGCACCCCCATATAGCCAAAATTGCATGATCATAACACCCCGCGAATATTCGACTGTGAGATTAGGAGTCGAATCAGGCTCCTCCTATCGAAGCATCAAATCGTCGACTATTCGGGGACACCCCTAAAACAGATAGAATAGAAAAAGAATAGAGCAAGCTAGTGTTAGAGGCCTTTTTTTGCTTTTGCTAATTGTATAATAAATAAAAAGAAAACAAATAGATAGAATACAAAAAGAATAGAGAAGCTAGTGTTAGTTGTTTTTTTGTTTGTTTGTTTGTTTTTAAGAAAACAATCAGTTACTAAATGAATAGAGTGCAAGTCTAAAAGGGGCAAATGTTTTTTTTTTTAAGAATAGAATTAGAATAGAGTGCTAGTGTATGTTCCATGAAGATATTTTGTAAATTTCCTACTGTAAATATATCAGAACTTCATGTTTGATTAGTAATATGCATTTCTAAGAAATTCATTTGAACAACTTTAAAGGTGATTTTCTCAATATTTAGATTTTTTTGCACTTTCAGATTCCAGATTTTCAAATAGTTGTATCTCAGAAAAATATTGTCCTATCCTAACAAACCATACATCAATGGAAAGATTATTTATTCAGCTTTCAGAAATCTCAGTTTCAAAAACTTGACCCTTATGACTGGTTTTGTGGACCATGGTCACATATCGACATATGTAACGTTGGTAATGTTTTCAGCTCTGAATGCGATCGTCTCACCACAGTCACAGCGTCGTTCAGCAGAGACTCTCCGAACACCAGAATGTGCAGCAGCTCATTGATGTGGATCTCCTCGAAGACGGCCAGAACGGCCACCGGATCGACGGCTGAAACGATGGAGCCGAACAGCAGGCAGGACAGCAGGTCGATGTCCTCCAGTCGGCAGGCTCCATACAGCACTGTTCCCATGAAGAAGGTGTTCCAGAGCGTGCCCAGCACAGCGAAGGTCAGGATGGTGCCGGCGTTCTCCGTGAAGGGCCTGATGGGCAGAAAGTAGCCTGCGTCCAGGATGATGGGCGGCAGCAGGCAGAGGAAGAAGAGCTGCGAGTCCAGCACCGGAGGACTCTTGCCCATCACTCGAATCAAACCGCCCAGCAGCAGCCCCACCACGATCAGCAGACAGCTCTCAGGAACCACGCCCGACAGACGCGGGATCAGATGGAAGCCTGAGCACCACAAACACAAAAACAATCCAACTCAAGTTCATTCGTATAGCACTTTTCACCATACAAATCAATGCAAAGCAGCTTTGCAGAAAATTTAAGTTCCTACATTATATTTACAGTTTTTATGATTGCTAGGACACATCTCTCAACACTGAGGTCACTCTCTCAAAACTCTTCACAGCGAGTCATTGACCACAAAACCAGTCATAAGGGTCAAGTTTTTGAAAAGATTTCTGAAAGCTGAATAAATAATCTTTCCATTGATGTATGGTTTGTTAGGATAGGACAATATTTGTCTGAGATACAACTATTTGAAAATCTGGAATCTGAGGGTGCAAAAAAATCTAAATATTGAGAAAATCTCCTTTAAAGTTGTTCAAATGAAGTTCTTAGCAATGCATATTACTAATCAAAAATTAAGTTTTGATATATTTACGGTAGGAAATTTACAAAATATCTTCATGGAACATGATCTTTACTTAATATCCTAATGATTTTTGGCATAAAAGAAAAATGGATAATTTTGACCCATACAATGTATTTTTGGCTATTGCTACAAATATACCTGTGCTACTTATGACTGCTTTTGTGCTCCAGGGTCACAAATATCATTGCTTTGGCACAAAATGTGATTATTGATGACACCTGTCAAATTACATGAATTATTTTCTCACTTTGACACAACCACCAAATCTTTATGCACTATACAAGCCAATTTGCACATTTACATACGATTTTCAAAACTGTTAAACTTAAGTTCAAAAGCTTACACAGTGCAAAAATTAATAAGACAGAAATTTGCAACAATTCAATCAAATTGTTGTGTCAAATCAGCCAAATCTTAGAAACTTCTTTGGCAATTTTTTATTTTGTTCTAAAGAAAGACAAACATACAGCGGTGGCCGAAATGATTAGAACTCTAGTGTTTTCAGCAGCTAAAAATGGTTTTAAGTCAGTTATTTCTATCTTTTGCTGTAGTGTGTCAGTAGAAATATCAGTTTACAGTTCCAAACATTCATTTAGCCATTAATTGTAATAATCCAGTGAGATTATGATCTGATCATCATCAGTCTGTCTGGAATGACATGAAGAAACAGAACAAACTGAGACAGACTAAATCCAGAAGAACTGATGCTTCAAGAAAGCTACCTCCAAAGCTCCTGAGAAACTCTGCTCAAGTGCATCGAGAGCAAAAGCTGCTTTAAACACAAAGGATGCTCACACCAAATGATGATTTCATTTAGTTCATAGAAGTTCATTGATAAAGAAAATCTATTTATGACATTATTTTTGACAGCATCCTCATTTTACAGTTTTTGTGCCTAAAACTTTTAACAGTACTGTAGCTTTGCAGGTAGGTTTCTTGAAGCGCTTTGGAGACGCTGCCACAGTTCTTCTGGATTTAAATACTACTGAAAATACTAATGTTCTAATAATTTTGGCCACCACTGTAAATAGTGATGAAAGCAAACATATTAAATGTGATGGATGCAAATTTAATGAGTAATGCTCTATTTTGTAGAGGAGGGTCAAAATGACAATTTTCACCTGAGATTCGGAGCCAAATTACAGGAAGGTAAAAATGACTTCAGAAAGATAATGTTATTTTTACACAGAGATCGGTAGCTCTATTAGTAAATTCTGTTGACTTTAGCCATCTGTATTGCATTATATGACACTGGCGACACTTCAGAAATGGAAAAACGCTCTTTTCAAGTTGTTTTTTCCAAAGTTTGTGTGCATGTAACTCAAGAAGTATTTTAGATATCTTAAGATTTTGGTTCTTACTAAACTTTTCTTTTAGTATCTCCATTTTAAAGGTCCTACATGGTTCAGTTCCAGAGATATTTTGATCTCAATGCGGCTTCAGGAGTAAACTGTTAAATTGCACACATTTTCAATGGTCAAAAACCAAATGTGGGTCACTTTACATTCAGATGACACTTACTGTATTTAAAGAGCAATGTCTGAAGAATAAATAATGTTGAAACTCATTTCCCTCTGTCAAAACAAATACATTCAACATTCCTGTCTGAGTGACATAAATACTATTTTTCCAAAGTTTGCGTGCCTGTAACTCAACAAGTATTAAAGTATTAAATGATTTTAGGTTCCTTTTATTATGGCATCTTCATTTTTAAGGCCTGATATGGTTCAATCCTAGAGATATGGGGATCTCAGTGCGGCTCCATGTCCACATATGATATTGCAGGCATGCAAACTTTGAGGCAACCTGAAAACAGCTTTTTCCCATTTTTGAAGTGTCACCATTGTCATATAATGCAACACAGATTGCTAAAGTCAACAGATTTTACTAATAGAGCTTCCAATCTCTGTGTAAAAATAACATGATGACGCTGCCATCTTTCTGAAGTCATTTTTACCCTCGTGTATTTTGGCTCTGAATCTCAGATGAAAATTGTCATTTTGACCCTCCTTTACAGAATAATGCATTACTCAGTAGATATACATCTATTGCATTTAGTATTTTGGATTCCTTATTCAATTATGCTCTTGTTTCACCTGGGGAAAAAAAACATCAAAATCATTTTAAGGCAGGGACGTTTGGTTGAGTCGACACAGACCAATGTTTTTCTTTGACAAGGTAATAAACTCTCTGACAGAGACGGGCCTGATATATGGCTCCTCATCAGACACATGATAACAGCGTCTGTCAGCACTACCCACAATCCCGTGCGGCTCTGTTGACATGACAAACACACAGTGGCACATGCAGGTGTGTGTAAAAGCAACTAAAGCCTGCACTCATGCCATTGACTACAGCTTTCTACTCAGAATCAGATTTTAGGCAAATATTAATGATATCCAGGTATGATTAACTTGTAACCTGTTTAAATGCAGGAGCAGCACACAGTGAAGGACAAACATCATCTGACGTTCCTTCACTAGTGTTCAGAAGCATCCCATGATGCACCTGATGAAGCTCAAATACAAGCGATGCTTCATCTGTGTCGCATTTCCATTACAACATTCACACACCTTTCATCAGTTTTCTTCAATTCACTAGTATTCTAAAATGTGTGTGACTGAGTGTGTGTGTGTGAGTATTGTGTGTGTGTGTGTGTGTGTACTATCAGAGATAAAATTGTAACCATGCAGCCGTCAGCTACAGTATCGCATCAGATAGTGCACTATAGATCCCCTGAGGAACAATTCCACTCATTCTCTATTATAGGAGAGGAAGAATTGTATAAACTTGTTAAATCATCTAAACCAACAACATGTATGTTAGACCCTATTCCATCTAAACTACTAAAAGAGCTGCTTCCAGAAGTCATAAATCCTCTTTTGGCTATTATTAATTCATCATTGTCATTAGGATATGTCCCCAAAACCTTCAAATTGGCTGTTATTAAGCCTCTCATTAAAAAAACACAACTTGACCCCAAAGATCTAGTTAATTACAGACCGATCTCAAATCTCCCTTTTCTGTCAAAGATACTAGAAAAGGTAGCATCCTCACAATAGATTGGAGGAACTATGACGTCAGAACCCGAAAGAATAATTCGCCGCGGGTTCCTTTGAGATTTTCCTATGGGGTTTTATAATGAGGTTTTTCAATTTATGAGTAAAATAAAGCCTGTGGTAAACATAACTTGATGATACTTTTATGTTTTGTTCTACAACGTAAATTACACACATCCACACCCAAAACTAAAATTTTGAAGCAGTTATGTTCATTTTTGAAAACGTATGTTTTTAATAATAATTATATAAGAACGTTTGGGCTGTGAGTGTGTGCAGTTTACATTGTAGAACAAAACATAAAAGTATCGTTAAGCTAAAGTGTTTTTCTTAGGAAAACTTTTACTTCACTACATTCCAAAGCAAAATGTTGTACTTTTTACTGCACTACATTTCATAAATAAAATGTGTTGTTTTTTAACCTTTAATACTTCAGAACATTAAAAATGTACTAATTTCTTGTACTCAAGTAAATCTTTGAATTACATTTACTTGAGTAAAAGTAAGAAAGTAATAGATATCTAATGTAATTAAGTATTAAATTATATTTAATATGAAACAGTGCAGTAAAAAGTACAATATTTTGCTTTGGAATGTTGTGAAGTAAAGTTTTCAGAAGAAAACACTCTGATAAAGTACAGACATTTTTAAAAGCAGAGTAAAAATACTTCACTACTGTCTGCCTCTGAGTATTTTAATGTCATTAATGATTCTTGTTCTAAATACAACTGACGAGATGTTTTTAATATACAACTACTGTTAGACAGAATGACATTTCTTTCTGTAAATCATGGTAAAAATGTATGATAGTTATTATTTTTTGCTGAGACAAAATAATAGAATTAAACAGGACACATTCTAATGTACAGAAAAAAAATGTATAAAAAAAGCTGTATTAACTTTTGTTGAGTGTGTGTGTGTGTGTGTGTGTGTGTGTGTGTGTGTGTCATCTCTATCTCGTCACACACACTCAGTTTCAGTGCAGCTGGACTCTCTGATAAACTCATCATGATGTCAGAGAGAAACAGAAACAAAAGCCTGTTTGAAATGACAGTCGTGTAGTTTCATCAGAGGTTTAGACACCGTCACATCAAACACAAAACTCCTGATGAAGCTCTAGAATACTCATCCTCATAAGACTGTAATTCTGATGTGATTCTCACCCAGCTTCATGAGAGACGCGAGCAGAATCCACAGCGAGACCTCGAAGGGCATCTGAACATAATCATAATTAATCGATAGGACTGGAAACACTCTCTGATCGTGAGGATCCGACTGATTCTGATCACAAAACACCGGTGCACAGCACAAGCAGAGCAGCAGCATCTTCATCTTCATCTTCATCTTCATCTTCACTGTCAGCCACTGACACACAGCAGAAACCGCACAAACTTCAACTCCAGCAGGACTCTATCGCGATGTTTGAGCAGGACAGCCCGAGATCTCACACACACACACACACACACACACACACACACACACACACACACACTGTAAGCAGATACAGAAGTTCGCTGCACTTCATAAATCGCTCGTTTGGACGCGCTGTGACGTCATCAACGTGATAGAGATAAACATTCATCCATATGCATTTATATGAATGTGATATTATTTTGTAAACATTAAAAAAAAAAAAAAGTACATTTACCAATAGCTGTACTTTATTATGCTTTGGTTTTTCCAGCATTCAGATGTAAACTAGCCTCCCTTGATCAGACTCACTATAAACATCTCCTTAATTTACATTTACATTTAATCATTTAGCAGATGCCTTTATCCACAGCGACTTACAAATGAGGACAATAGAAGCAATCAAAACTAACAAAAGAGCAATAATATGCAAGTGCAATGACAAGTCTCGGTTAGCCTAACACAGTAAACACAGCAAAGGTTTTTTTTTTTTTTTTTTTTTTTTTTAAATTAATAAATAAAAAGAAAACAAATAGAATAGAAAAAGAAGAGTAATCTAGTGTTAGAGGCCTTTTATTATTATTTTTTTTAACTTAAACTCAAACATTGTACCTTAGCTTTTCCCCGTTCATGTGCGACCTGTTTTTGTACATTTTTAACCGCAAGCAACTCTCCAGCGCATCTTTTCTTTTGAACAGACCCAATGATAATGATATGAAAGCCCCGCCCCGCAGTTTGACGGGATTGGTTAAATGTCTGTGACGTAATAAACGGGTCGGTTTTAAAACGCGCTTTTGGGGCTGATTCTGGTACTATTTTAAGGAGAAAATGCTCAGCAATCGAGTTGACTGATGAATTTTTTGAACATGGTTTGTCTTTAACATATTAAAAACAACAGATAAATAACCTTAAAAACACCCCGGGGGACTTTAAAGAAGCTTGGGCACACATGGCTTTACTGTTTGGAGAAAAACTTCATCAGGGATAAAAGAATCGACATATACGTCATTCATGACAATTTAGTAATAATTACATTCGTGGTCTCACATTTTCAGATCCCATTATATCTGTTCACTGTCTCTCAGACGTGTTTGGTGTGTTTAAAATAATAATAATAATAATTTCAGTGAATAAAGTGGAAGTAGAAGAAATCAGCCTTTGACTGTTTTGAATTATTAATTGAAATGCACATATTCAGTCTTTTCGCCAGCTGTGATAAGGATCTGTGTGTCGCACTCTCTCTGGTGTTTTCATCTTAGGATCACATTCAGACTCAGTCTGTTAGGAGCTTTAAGAAATCCTCCTCATATCCATCTGCTACCAGAGAAGCACAATGCCTGTTTCATTTCTAAATTATTTAAGAAATTACATTAAAGATAAAGCTTCCTTGTCTTCTGTAGATCTGCTTTACAGCTGGAACTGAGTTTGTTTCATACTTAATGAATTGTAGAAGATTAACACTGTTATTTATCACTGTGAAGCTGCTTTGAATCAGTCTGTACTGTATAAAGCACCATAGAAATAAATCTGACCTTCAATAAACACACAGGTGTGTTCTGGCTCTGCCATCTTATTTTATTAGCCATTATTCAAATGCTCGTTTGCACAGTCATCATGAATAACATTCAGCATTCATATTTGGCTTCACTTGAGATCCAGTCATCATTTCTGCTGTGTTAGAAGCAGCTCATTGGTCCAGCAGTGATCACTAGCATACTAATGCTTATTAAAGGGATAGTTCACCCAAATGTGAACATTCTGTCATTGTTTGGGTGAACTGTCCATTTAATGATGGCAAGCGTCTGAACAGTAGTGCATATGTCATATTAAATGCATTCAGTTGGCTATATATTATCTCTATACAGTGACTGGTTTATGGATCGAAGGAGGCTCTTGCGTCTCGGCGTCTGAGGATGCATCAGGTTCACCAGTGCTCCTCTCCTGAAGACGCCTAAACTCCTGCCAAACACAAAAGAGTCATTCAGAGATGCTCAGAACATCAGCAGAGGAAAGCGTTTGGGTTCAGACCTTTAGGACGCTGTAGTTTGAGGTTCTGGCGACGTAACTCCTCCAGGCCTCCGCGGCGATCTCTCTCTGCTTACGAGTCAAGCGGATCTGGAACACAGTCACACTTTAACCTTAGACTTTACCATTGTCTGTCATTTTGATGGACAGGGTCGTAAAAATTCCGTCATAATCTATTATTACCCATCATTTTAATTTTCATGTTTTAATTATAATAGCCAGTGTTGGGGAAAGTTACTTTTAAAAGTATTGCATTACAATATTGCGTTACTCCATAAAAAGTAACTAACTGCGTTACTTAGTTACTTTTTATGGAAACTAATGCATTACATTACTTTTACATTACTTTTTGTCACCTGGGCTGGGCTTGCTTATTTATTTTTAATAACAGAAAACCCAAAAGTTATATTTTTGGCAACTGTAAAGGCCCTTTCACACCAAGAGTGAAATTAATAATCCTCAGGCTGAAGAAAATGCCTCTGTCTCTGCACTTACTCCTGATTTCTCTCAACATGGAGACAGGAGAGCTGTCAGTGAATAAATAGGAAAACAAAGTAACTTGTGTTACTTATTTGAAAAAGTAACTCAGATATTTTCTTGTTAATTTAACAGTAATGTGTTACTTTACTTGAAAAAAGTAATCTGATTATGTAACTCGTGTTACTTGTAATGCATTACCCCCAACACTGATATTAACACATTTAATTGTTTTTATTTTTGTTCACATTTTCTTTTTTAATAATAAATCTACAGGACAAGCATTTATGCATTTATTTATTTATGAAGAGAACAGATGAACAGAGATTGTGCATCAATTTTCATGTTCAACACCACACCCCGCAGTGACAGCAGAGGCTACTAAAAACAACAAAATATGCTAGGGCTGGGTAAAAAAAAAAAAAATCTTTTTTTATAAATTGTCATTTTTATGAACCAATATAGATTCTTAAATCCCAATCGAAACAATTCACAATAAATCACCCTCAGTGTAATCTGTCAAAGTGATGGATGGCCTTCAGATTTTTCCGTCACAGCCATAAAAATTCCAAAAATGACAGAAAATTTTTGTTTAATGCGACCTTTGAATCACACAGATCAAACGCTGCTATCAGTGCGGCTCACACTAGGGATGTAATGATTAACCGCGAGCCGGTTGAGAATCGATTCAAATATTTCACGATTCAAATCGGTTGAGATGCCAAACAAACCACAATGCAATTGGAGTAACGTTAGGAGTTTATATGAATGTATCTTTGAGGGGAACTGACTGTCTTTAGAAAAGTTTACGTCGTATTTTCTTTTCATCTTGCCTCTGAACGATGCATATTAAAGTATTGTTCATAAGCATCTCTGCTTTGTTTACAGCAGTAATCATGGAAACACTGTATCATTGCTGTTCATAAGCAATTTGTTTACAGCGGTAACCCAAGAAACACTGTATCGTTGTTTGTAAGCGTTTTGTTTACAGCGGTAACCCAGGAAACACTGTATCATTGCTGTTCGTAAGCGCTTTGTTTACAGCGGTAACTCAGGAAACACTGTATCACTGCTGTTCGTAAGCGCTTTGTTTACAGCGGTAACCCAGGAAACACTGTATCACTGCTGTTCGTAAGTGCTTTGTTTACAGCGGTAACCCAGGATACACTGCATCACTGCTGTTCGTAAGCGCTTTGTTTACAGCGGTAACCCAGGAAACACTGTATCATTGCTGTTCGTAAGCGCCACCTGCTGGCAGAGAGTTTGCGTCTCATTCAGCTCGTCTGCTGTTTCCTTCAGATATGTTTTAAGTAGTATAGTTTCACAAAACTAAAGTCTAAAGTTTAAAGTCATTCTGTTTTTGCTTCAAATTTTGAAAAGATACAGTCTAATTTAGATCAAAAACTGTTCATGCTGCATGTATGCTGCATCTTTGTTTGGATCATGATTAAAATGCAGTGGTTGCCTCTAATTTTAAATGGAAAGAGCACAGACAAAGCCTTAGTTTGTTTATATGAAGAGATTTCTTTTATTTGTGTAACTTATTTGATTTAGGGTTTGTTTTAAAATTTCAGTTTAGTTTTTTTTATATTTCAGTTTCACAAAGAAACGTGCAGCAATAGCCTGATAAAAGGACACCTTCTCATTTACTGTGTTATTTCTTCAATCTCATTTTGTTAAAAAAAATCGTGAGAAAATCGAATTGTGAAATCAAAATCCTGACTCGAATCGAATCGAATCGAATCATGAGTTGAGTGAATTGTTACATCCCTAGCTCACACAGAACTTACGGCCGATGGATGTTTTACCTCTGTATAGAACCGCTGCTCCTCCAGCAGCTCCTCCTGCTGCTGCCGGCCCAGAATGCTTTGCTGCAGCGAGCGCACGCTCTCAGCCGCGGCTTCACTGACCTGCAGCACGCTCCTCAGCGCCGCTTCATCCGCCGGAACCGCTCCCTCATTACACAGCTCCACCGAAACCTCATGCACAACCTCAGCCACCTGTGCAGAGCATCATTAAACAGGGCAGCGGATTCAACTCAGAAACACATATGTGACCCTGGACCACAAAACCAGTCAAAAGGGTCAATTTTCTGAAATTGAGATTTATACATCATCTGAAAGCTGAATAAATAAGCTTCCCATTGATGTATGGTTTGTTAGGATAGGACAATATTTGAAAATCTGGAATCTGAGGGTGCAAAAAATTCTAAATACTGAGAAAAATGGCCTTTAAAGTTGTCCAAATGAAGTTCTTAGCAATGCATATTACTAATAAAACATTAAGTTTTGATATATTTACGGTAGGAAATTTACAAAATATCTTCATGGAACATGGTCTTTACTTAATATCCTAATGATTTTTGGCATAAAAGAAAAATGGATAATTTTGACCCATACAATGTATTGTTGGCTATTGCTACAAATATACCTGTGCTACTTATGACTGCTTTTGTGCTGCAGGGTCACATTTTGTTCTGCTGGTTTAAAGTCTCTTCAAATCCAGATAGCAACCCAGCAGGCACCAGACGTCTATGTAACGTCAGGTTGACGTTGGACATGACGTCGGACAGACGTTGCATTTTGGTTGAAAATGAAAATCGGGTTGACGTCAATATTTGACGTCAATTTGACGTTGACTTAACGTTGGATTTTGGTTGCACAACCTAAAAACAACAAAATCTCAACATTAGCTGACGTCGGTATTGGACATCAATTTAACATTGACATTACACGTTGAATTTACGTTGAATTTTGGTCACCCGACGTCGCAACCAAAATTGAACCAAATATCAACGTCTTATGACGTTGTGTGCCTGTTTTGTGCCTGCTGGGAATCACTAAGTGAATGGCTCTAATTGGATTTATATGGTGACTCACCTTGAAGTCCAGGTATCTGTGGATGATGCTGAGCGTGACGTGATCTTCAGCGCTCAAACCCGACAGACTCTCAGATCCTGAAGATCATCATCAAGAACCACAGAGGTTACTTTAAAAACACACCTTTCATTCCCAGCTGTGATTTAAACTACAACATGTCTTTGTAAACAACCTGTAATCTGCACTAAACTACAGGTTCATTATCTTTTTTAAATCTACAAGCAGATCAGATGATATCCTTGATATTTCTTGCACTTTGAGCAGTATTAACTACATACAAATAAAACAAACAAACACTGTCATTTATATAACTAAAACCAAAGCATTCAACAACATAATTTGCAATACTTTGTAACTTTTCAGTGTTACTGTTATATACAACTTTTGCACCTCACTTCAAGTACTTTTTAGACCTGCCGTCAATCGCTTGTTTTTGCCTGTAAAGCACTTTGAACAGCATTGATTTGTTAGGAAAAAGGCTATAAATAAAATATGACTGATTGATTGAACACACACAGTTCTCTCTCGTACCCAGTTTGCAGAAGATGCAGTAGATGTTTGCACGCAGATTTTCTGACACGTCTCTGACAGCAGCACTGACACCACGTGATGATGATGATGATGATGATGATGATTCACACTGATGCTGAGAGACAATCGGCCGCTTCACATCTATCAGAGAGAGAGAGAGTCTTAACAGAGCATCTGCTCACTTTACTGTAGAGAGAAACAGGTTATGTTTGAAGAAAACAAAAGCAGGAGGAGACGCTCATGTTCACTGATGACTTCGTGTTGATTCTCTGAACCCCTTAATATTCTCTCGAAGCCCATCCTGAGATTTTAAGTTAATAGGTTTAATGGTCATGTGACATGCAGCGAAGCAAATTAAATACTTTGTCTTTTATCAGTAAGTGATTAAGTTTGAGAGTGTGAACAGCGCAGTGTCAGCAGACTAATTTGTGACCCTGGACCCCAAAACCAGTCATAAGGATAACTGAGATTTATACATCATCTGAAAGCTATAAATAAGCTATAAATTAGCTTTCCATTGATGTATGGTTTGTTAGGATAGGACAATATTTGGCTGAGATACAACTATTTGAAAATCTGGAATCTGAGGGTGCAAAAAAATCTAAATATTGAGAAAATCTCCTTTAAAGTTGTTAAAATGAAGTTCTTAGCAATGCATATTACTAATCAAAAATTAAGTTTGGATATATTTACGGTAGGAAGTTTACAAAATATCTTCATGGAACATGATCTTAATATCCTTATGATTTTTGGCATAAAAGAAAAATTGATAATTTTGACCCATACAATGTATTTTTGGCTATTGCTACAAATATACCTGTGCTGCTTAAAGGAAAACACCACCGTTTTTCCATATTCCAATATGTTTTTCCCTCAACTTAGACGAGTTGATGCGTACCTCTCCCGTCTCAGTGCGTGCACTTAATCGCTCTAGCGCGCGGCGCCACTATGCTAGCGTTTAGCTTAGCACCATTCATTCCTTAGGATCCAAACAGAGTTGAATTTAGAAGCTACCAAACACTTCCATGTTTTCCCTATTTAAAGACGGTTACATGAGTAGTTACACGAGTAAGTATGGTGACACAAAATAAACAGTGGCGATTTTCTAAGCAGATAAAAAATGATGACTATAATGTATGGCGGAAGAGCACTTCGCAGCACTTCGACCTCGGCGCAGTAATATTGGTTCTGTTGATGGAAGTTAGAGGGAGAGGGAGAGTTTTCAGGAGTGATGATATTACTGCGCCGAGGTCGAAGTGCTGTGAAGTACTCTTCCGCCATACATTATAGTCATCATTTTTTATCTGCTTTGCACGCACTGAGACGGGAGAGGTACGTATCAACTCGTCTAAGTTGAGGGAAAAACATGTTGGAATACGGAAAAACGGTGGCGTTTTTCTTTAAGACTGCTTTTGTGCTCTAGGGTCACATTCAGGCTGTTTTATGTTGTCTGTACCTGCGATCATCCCCTGCGGGTCTCTGGAGACGCCCATCTGCTCCTCCTCTCTCCTCCAGATGTGCAGCAGCAGCTGTGCTGCGGTGCTGTTTTTCTGTCCGCTCCAGCGCAGCAGGTGTGTGACGGCCTGTGGGTTCTCACACAGCTCCAGCAGCACAGCTGTGAGAGGAGTCAGCATGCGTCTGGGGCTCCGCTGCGCAGCACACAGGCAAACACACCAGACAATGACACCCCGAACTCACACTAACACATGCTCAAACCGATAAGAGGCTTCCTACCAGTAGCCCTACTTCACAAAACTAAATATCTAGAGCAGTTTATCATAGGTAGGTAGAACGCAAAATATTTCAATAAAAGAATTTCAGTCAAATATAATTCATGCAATATTTCACACCTCGAACCCACTGAGCTGCAGGAGTCATATTTGACTGATCGCGGGTGGAGAGTAATGGTGCGCTTTCACTGGCACGTAGCGAGCGTTTCAATTCATTCCTATGGAAGTTGAGCTTAAATGCTCACACGGTGCATTATGCGATTGAAAGCGGTGCAGAGAAAGCGCTAAGAGTGGCTGAGAGCATCAAAAAAGTTGGGCATTCCTTGACTTTATGCAAATATCAAGCGAAAAATGCGGCCGACAAGCAGTCGCTGTGAAAGTAGGCAAGGCAAGATTTTGACATATGTTTCCGAGTATTTGCTGAACTGGGGTGCGTTTCCCAAAAGCATCGTTAGCCAACTATGGTCCCAAGTTCCGTCGTTACCAGCATAGTTCAATTCGGTGTTTCTCGAAACCATAGCTCAAACGAACGTTAGCAATCAGCGTCACAAACTTACGTGGTTGGAACTACAGCTCTCGACCTGTGGTTAGAAGCATAGTTTCTTGTTAGTAAGATATATGTGCTTAAATAAATATGTTCTTGGGCACAACAAGCAAGCTAACATGCAGTACTATCTGTATCTTCCATTCTAGCAGTGAGCAGGGGCACTGAGCGCAGATTTGATGCTGTAATAGAAACGCACAGTAAGGAGAGATGACTGACAGATCATGCTGGAGGATTTGCTGCTCAACAGATCCTGAGCTCATGACAAATATCTGATCTTGTAAGATGTGCTCCTTTACACAGAGTGCTTGTGATCGCCAAATCAAAACCGAAAGTGAACAGCGAGTGCTCATTCACAAGTGATTTCAACACCCGCATATTGATAGCGCAAAAATTATTTACTATATTAGAATGTTTGCGGGAGTTGAACACAGGTTTCGCGAGCAGACAGTAACTGTCAGAAATTCAGATTAAGGTCATAGGTGGAGCATATGTAATGCTGGGCTTGCCTGGCCACAGGACGGAAATTAACGGGGCGTGGGGAAAAAATGGTCAAATTGGTCAAAAATTCTCCTGCACAATTTAACTAAATCTAATACGGCTGTTGTGAATAAAATGAAAATAAAATAAAAAGTGTGGATTGCAGCATTACATTTAGATCTGCTAATGTTGCATCACATTTCTTTTTACGTGTTTTTACAGCATTAGGCATTATAACCAATCACATGTGATTCTGTTGAGTTCATGAATGCAAAGGCAAATCAGAGGCATTCAGAGAGTTTTGTTCCGTGCACGCGCTCGCTGATTATAGCGGGAGTTCTTTTGAGAGAAACTCGCGCTAGATTGAAATCAGTCATAATAATGAAGACAAGACAAAAAATATGAATCACAGCCTATTTAAACAACCCCCCAAAAATAAAAATGTGTCTAGAAAGAGAATAAAATAAATATGCTATGTTTGTTATTACATAGATTTTTGTGGAGAAATCTCTTTGTCCATAAATTAAAGTAAATGATCAGCAAGTGTATACATTGTGAAACTGAAAAAAGTGAATTAATTGAAAAAAAGAAAATGATTAGTATTTGTTTGTTTGTTAGGCTGAGCGCAGCTCTCACCTGCAGCAGCTGCAGCAGCAGATCCACGCCGCGACCCGCCACAAACACATCCTCTGTACCGAAACACCCCACCACACACGACCTAACAGAAGAAATCACAGCCGACAAGACGAGATCCCATTACTGCAGAAAATACCCTCCTCTGTTCATTTCACAGACACATTCGGACAGGGAGTCGCTCTAGAGAATAAATGAGTGAAAGCACACTCACACCAACAATAATAACAATAAAGATATAGCTTTAAAATCATTCTAAATTTAAAAGAACAGCGGAGTTCATAACAGAGGAACGAAATCACTGGAATCAATTTCAGAATGTTTTTTTTTTCCAGCTGATGAACAATAAAACATTGACGGCCAATCAGAATCAATCTGACTTTCAAGAGCTCCAGCATTTAAAGTAGACCGGTGATTAAGACACATTTCATGAGTCTATGCGATTTTGATTCACAAGCTTGCAATCTGATTCGATTTCAAATATCGATTTAATATTGACATTTAATTTATAATTTATAATTTATAAAATATCCATTAATTTGGACATTTAGGCAATCAGGTTCAGTGCATGTCAACTTTTTTCAAGGAAAAAATCTTTCTGAACTAATGCTGTAAACAATACAGTAAACCCTGTCTGTGGGTAGATTACTATATTAAAGTGATTTATAAACATTTAAATTGTACATAAGGCAGTTTTCATAATAAAGTGTATTATATAATACAAATTTATTATGATAACGTTTTAAAAATGTAATTATGTTTCAGTTTGTTGTTGAAATATAAACATTTAAACAGTGGATGTCATAACTAATGTTTTCGTTATGGGTTTATTCAAACACATTAACAGATTCAGTAAAATATAATGAATATGTAATATAGTGCATATATTGATCAAAATGCTCTTCTCTAGAGTTATTTTTCTAGCTGACTATGGAGTTTATGTTCATTGAATGTCTTTTCTGTGGTAAATGTGACGTTATGTGACATTATTGATCTCAAGTTGTTTTATTGACATCTTTCTGCAGTTGAAGCACTGATTGATGGATTCCATGATTCATGATTGATTTCAGTGAGTTGTTCTGTTTCTTCAGATGTTCATTTATGTTTATTTGCTGCTGTAAATAGTAGTAAAAAGGAAGAGACAATCAGCGATCTGTCAGCACACATTAAAGAGCCACAAAAACACATTTACTGATTACATTTCTTAATAAAACTGACAGAATTTGAAAGCTGAGACTTTGTTTCATATCAAAAGTAGGGCTGTAAAAAAAAAAACAAACAAAAAAAAAAAAAAGTTAAATTTCGAATATTCATTGAATTTAAAATAAAAATCCACATTCGAATGCAAAAATGTTGCATTTGAATTTTAAGTGTGCATCAGGCAGCCTTATCAGTGGCGCATGAAATGGGATGACGATGTAAGTGTCGTTGCTTTTTAATATTTTGTTAGTCTATCCAGCTGAAGCCACTAGATGCGGCTTAATATTGTAGAAAAAGAGAACATCAGTGCGGAGAAGATCTTGTTTACATCAAACCTGAAACCAAGCCGTTCACACAGAATGCATATTTTGAGCATTTTCTAATCTAGAGGGATGTCTATCACCGTTGCACTCGCGTCTCGCACAAAAGAGCCGCATGTTTAGAAAGCCATGTCAAATTAATGTAAGTTCAACTTTTAAAAAACATGCCTCGAGGCGTTTTTTTTATCCCACTGCATCTCATGTTTTTAAATGAAAAAAGTACTCTGTGTGATTGGCTTTTGTCCCTTTGTTTTAAACTATGCATATATGATGCTGTTTTGTTTCTAATTGTTTAAGCAACTTAATTAATTATATTTGGCTTATAAACACTATGCAATTTTTCACAGATAGTCATTTTATTTTATTGCTTTAATAAACGTGCATTAGTAATATTTTGCTCGATGTGCCCTCTTGTGGCCTCAGGAGAGAAGCTAAAAGCTTTTTTCACCCTAACTGAAATTATGCCTTTTAAATTTGAATATAATTCGAATACTGATAATATTTAAGAGCAAAATTCAAATTTAGTTTTTCAGCCATTTTGACAGCCCTAATCAAAAGTAACAAAGCGTATTGTGATTATTGGTTAAGTTTTGTTCAGGCATCAACTGAAAACATCAGAGATCGATTCTTGGGATTTAAGAATCGGTATCAGTTTATCAAAATGAGAATCAATATTTTCAGTCCTAATTTAAAGTGACACAACTGCAGCATTATTGCAATAAACAGAACGTTATATTGTTATGGTTATAGCTATAACTACTGTTCTCAGTGTGAACAGATAAAGCCATCTCACCAAAGACAGTGGACAGTGGACAGCAGCAGTTTATTGTGACCCAGACCGCTGAAGATGAGCGCCGCGTCCAGACTCAGATACTGGATCAGCACCTCCACTCCATCACTGCCGAACAACTCCTGAACAAAACCAGAGCTCAATCATCACACTGCAAAAATGATTTTCTTACTTAGTATTTTTGTCTTGTTTTCTAGTATAAATATCTAAACATTCTTGAATCAAGATGCATTTGCTTGACAAGTAAAATGACGTAAGATATGATGTCTTGTTTTCTGAAAGAACTATCAAACTTTGATAGTTTTGGCTTAAAACAAGCAAAAATATCTGCCAATGGGGTAAGAAAAATCATCTTGTTTAACCTTTGAATTAAGATTATTTTTCTTACCCCACTGGCAGATATTTTTGCTTGTTTTAAGCAAATACTAACAAAATTTTGATATTTTTTCAGAGAACAAGACAAAATTACTAAGTAAGAAAATCATTTTTTGCAGTGCACCTGAGCATATGTCTGGAGACAGCAGAAGATGCGTCTCACCTTTCTGTGTGCGTCTCCCTCACAGAGCACAGACAGAACGAACAGACAGTCCGTCTGAATCTCCAGAGCCACAGCATCTTCATCCTCTGGCCTCCTGAGGAACCAGCGCAGCACACCTGGACACAGAGTCTGCTGTGAGTCTGTCTGCGCTGAAGGATAGAGCTCAACCGATAATGGATTTCACCGATACCCATAGCTAGGTTGGACCACACTGGTCGATATCGATTAATCAGCCGATAGTTTTTAAAATGGATGTTGAATGAAAACCAACATAATGCTTTACTATTTTTAAAAAAGCAGTAACAGTACTGAACCATACTTTGTAAATGAATAAAAATATTAATATTTATTATTATAGTGATCACTAAAGTTATTTCATAGTTTACTTATGTTAAATTATGTTAAATTTAAAAATTTAGTCACAGTAACTGTTGAAATGAACACACTCTAAAAAGGAACAATACTTTTAAAGCTTTCATTAATGTTACAAATGGACTCTTATTTTAAAGTGTTACCATTTCAACAGTCAAGCTTAAAGACGGCCATCTTTAAATATCTACACAAGGCCACAGCATTAAAATTACATACATATGGATATTATATGTATACTCTCACACTTTATTTGCTTCTATTTTTAGAACACTTGATGATTATTTAATCAAAATAAAAATACTGTCACACAACAGGGTAAAGTGCAGCGCTGCGTATAGTACCAAAGACTATAGAAATACAAAGATGGTTTGTATTTCTATTCTTATGAACGGGAGAAACTGCAGAGCGCAATATGGCGGGATAGTCCCGCCTTCTAAATGAAAGAGCCAATCGCTGATTGGTAAATTCATTGCGTCACTGCAGCGGCCTTTAGAAGCTCCGGTTCCCATAGAAACCTGAGGCTAGAGCAGCCGATGCGCATGCGCACATTGCGCAGTCATAAGCGCGTTGGAACAACGCATGCGCATTGGCTGGTCTAGCCTGAAAAATAAGCTTTTTAAACGCTATTTGAGCATAAGAAACAACATTCATGGGGCAATTCATTTCAGATTTTGTTGCTTATTTGAAATATGTAATTTAATCGCAAGTTCAGCGAGCAGTTTTTGAGATCTCAGGATTCCTCCATTCATGTAGATAGGACTCGGTCTTGTTTGAGCTGGAGGCGCTGCAGATACAGCTGCCGAGTGAACAGACTTTCCTTGAAAGAGACTTTGATAGTACTCAGTGGACGCGTCGCATTCAGTTCAAGCGACGGTCTAAAACAGTTTATTTAATCACCAAACGGACATAAGTTTGCTTCAAGAATGAACAATGTGGCATAAATGAGTTTGAAGTTCGGTGTTTAAAAAAAACACAGCAAACGGAAAGAGAAAGCGCGATCTATATTACAGCTCTCTATATGAAGCAAACAGACTTTATCAGAGCCATAGAAAGACAAACATTTTGCTGAAAAAATACATAATTTCTAGCCTAGGATGAAGTCCTATGGAAGCAGAATAATAACAATAGTTTTTGAAACATAAATATTCTGAATTCCACAAATCGAAAAAAAAGATGCATTGCAATTTCCAGGGCTTGCATTTTTAGGTCCTGAAATTAAACAGTTGTTTATTTAAGCTGTGAATATTTCAATTCAAAATATTTCACTCACATTTTCATAATTAAAAATTCAATAATTCATATTCACCTTCCAGAATTCACTTCCAAAATATTCAATCTGTTTAAAAATACGATGTATAATATTCAACAGGCAGATTTTGGTCATTTTATTTCACTTTTCAAATTCGCTGCCACAAATTCAGAGGTTAAAATTCAGCAGAAAATTCAGCATCGCACATCCGGGAACCGCAGGAATATCAGTAGAGCACCGATGCATGATCTCCAGCTGATGTCAGCCGCTCACCAGCAGGTGGCGCAAGCGGCTGTTGATGAAGGCCATATGTGGATCAAGTCATTCATTTACAAAAACTGATTTGCAGAAATGGAGCAAGCCCTAAGTAGAAGTTTTGATTATCGGGGCCAGTATAAACTTGGAAACACTGATTGTGTGTAGCCTATGTTTAATTCAACATCTTCGCCGTTTCCCGTAGCCTGCATGTAAGCAGCTTTCTCTGCCACAAAGGAGATTATAATGCTCTTTTACCCAACGCTGAAGTACAGAACTAACATTACATCTGAGGAAGACATATATTGCTTTCGACTGTTTAGTTTCTGTAACTTTGTATCATGGCTTGTGTGATGCTGTGCTGTAATACTGGGGTTCCCCTCATATGTGACACTCCAGGATTCCCCAACGACATGTATTAGCTCTCTGAGGCGGTCGTTGGGGAATCCTGGAGTCCTTAGATCACTCGCACCCAAAGCTGTTATTGTAAATGAAATGATCACAGATAATAGTTTTGATGTGCTCTGCTTGACTGAAACCTGGCTCAAACCAAATGATTATATTGGTCTAAATGAGTCTACTCCACCAAGCTACTGTTATAAGCATGAGCCCCGTCAGACTGGCCGTGGAGGCGGTGTTGCAACAATATATAGTGATATTCTCAATGTTACTCAGAAAACAGGATACAGGTTTAACTCATTTGAATTACTTCTGTTTAATGTTACACTGTCAGATATGCAAAAGAAATCTCTCCTATCTCTTGCTCTGGCTACTGTGTATAGACCGCCAGGGCCGTATACAGATTTCTTAAAAGAATTTGCAGATTTCCTCTCAGACCTATTGGTTACTGTTGATAAAGCGCTAATTGTTGGAGATTTTAACATTCACGTTGATAATACAAATGATGCATTAGGACTTGCGTTTACTGACCTAATAAATTCTTTTGGAGTCAAGCAAAACGTCACCGGGCCCACTCATCATTTTAATCATACGCTAGATTTAATTATATCGCATGGAATTGATCTTACTGACATAGATATCATACCTCAAAGTGATGATATTAATGACCATTTCCTAGTATCTTGCATGCTGAGTATTACTGATATTAACTATATGGCTCCGCGTTATCGTCCAGGAAGAACTATTGTTCCAACCACTAAAGATAGATTCAGAAATAACCTGCCTGATTTATCTCAACTGCTCTGTGTACCCATAAATACACATGAACTAGATGAAATGACTAGCAACATGGGCACTATCTTCTCTAATACATTAGAAGCTGTTGCGCCCATCAAATTGAAAAAGGTTAGAGAAAAACGTACTGCGCCATCATACAACAGTAATACCCATTCTCTCAAGAAAGAAACTCGTAAACTTGAGCACAAATGGAGAAAAACTAACTTGGAAGTTTTTAGAATTGCGTGGAAAAACAGTATGTCCAACTATAGACAGGCTTTAAAAGCTGCCAGGGCAGAGCATATCCGCAAACTCATAGAAAATAACCAAAACAATCCAAGGTTTTTATTTAGCACAGTGGCTAGATTAACAAATAAAAAGACACCACCCGAACTAAATATTCCCTCACAATTTAATAGTAATGACTTTATGAATTTCTTCACTGATACGATAGATAACATCAGAAATACAATAACAGATTCTGCAGCGTCTAGTACTTCAGCTCCATTCATCGCACCCAAAGAAAAACTGCAGTGCTTTACAACTATAGGACAGGAAGAGCTAAATAAACTTATCACTGCATCTAAACCAACAACATGCCTATTAGATCCTGTATTCACTAAATTACTGAAAGAGTTGTTACCTGTAGCAGAAGAACCGCTTCTCAATATTATTAACTCATCGATATCTTTAGGTCACGTCCCAAAATCATTCAAGCTGGCGGTTATTAAGCCTCTTATTAAAAAACCACAACTAGATCCTAATGAACTAGCAAATTACAGACCCATTTCTAATCTTCCGTTTATGTCTAAAATTTTAGAAAAAGTTGTCTGCTCAGTTGTGCTCTTTTTTGCAAAAAAATTATCTCTATGAAGAATTTCAGTCAGGTTTCAGGCCCCACCATAGCACAGAAACTGCACTTGTTAAAATTACAAATGACTTGCTTCTTGCGTCAGACCAAGGCTGCATCTCATTGCTAGTTTTACTTGATCTTAGTGCTGCGTTCGACACTATAGATCATGACATACTCATAGATCGATTACAAAACTATACAGGTATTCAAGGGCAGGCTTTAAAATGGTTTAGATCCTATCTGTCTGATCGCTACCACTTTGTTTATTTAAACAGGGAGTCATCTCAATTATCACCAGTAAAGTATGGAGTACCACAAGGATCTGTCCTAGGTCCTCTGCTATTTTCAATATACATGTTGCCCCTTGGTAATATTATTAGAAAATACGGGATTAGTTTCCATTGTTATGCTGATGATACTCAACTATATATCTCAACAAGACCAGATGAAACTTCTAAATTATCTAAGCTAACAGAGTGTGTTAAAAATGTAAAAGATTGGATGACCAATAATTTTCTCCTATTAAATTCAGATAAGACAGAGATATTACTTATTGGACCAAAAAACAGTACACAGAATCTCTTGGATTATAATTTGCAACTAGACGGATGTACTGTTACTTCCTCTACAGACAAAAATCTGGGTGTTATATTAGACAGCAACTTGTCTTTTGAAAATCATATTTCCCATGTTACAAAAACAGCATTCTTCCATCTTAGAAACATTGCCAAGCTACGAAACATGTTACCTGTTTCTGATGCAGAAAAGCTAGTTCATGCATTCATGACCTCTAGACTGGACTATTGTAATGCACTGCTAGCTGGTTGTCCTGCATCTTCAATAAACAAGCTACAGGTAGTCCAAAATGCAGCGGCTAGAGTTCTTACCAGGTCAAGAAAATATGATCATATTACCCCAATTTTACAGTCTCTGCACTGGCTACCTATTAAGTTCCGCATCAGTTACAAAATATTATTACTTACCTATAAGGCCCTTAATGGTTTAGCTCCTGCGTACCTAACTAGTCTTCTACCACGCTACAATCCATCACGCTCCCTAAGGTCGCAAAACTCTGGACTTTTGGTAGTACCTAGGATAACAAAGTCAACTAAAGGAGGTAGAGCCTTTTCACATTTGGCTCCCAAACTCTGGAATAGCCTTCCTGATAACGTTCGGGGTTCAGACACACTCTCTCTGTTTAAATCTAGATTAAAGACACATCTCTTTAGCCAAGCATTCACATAATGCATCTCATGATCTTGTACTGCAGTTATATCTGATCAAACACACATTATTGTTCTTTAGCTTGGATTGAACAAATCATTTTTGCTTGGTTGGAACAGCAGCTACGCTAATTGTGTCTCTATTTGTTTCTCTGTTTCTGCCACGGGATTAACATCCCGTAACTAGGATTTACACAAGCTTTAGTCTGGATCCAGAACACCTGAGAAGAGATGATGCCAACCCCTCAGAGGACCTCAGACAACATACAGAACTACCACATTTCGCCATAAGTTAAATATATTAAGTTTCTACAATATATATATAGTAGAAACTTAATTTCCTGTAAAGTTGCTTTGCAACGATTTGTATTGTGAAAAGCGCTATACAAATAAACTTGAATTGAATTTAATTAAACATAGGCTTATACTGCCCCCTATAATCAAAACTTCTACTTAGGGCTTGCTCCATTTTTGCAAATCAGTTTTTGTAAATGAATGACTTTATCCACATATGGCCTTCATCAACAGCCACTTGCGCCACCTGCTGGTGAGCGGCTGACATCAGCTGGAGATCATGCATCGGTGCTCTACTGATATTCCTGCGGTTCCCGGATGTGCGATGCTGAATTTTCTGCTGAATTTTAACCTCTGAATTTGTGGCAGCAAATTTGGAAAGTGAAATAAAATGACCGAAATGCGCCTGTCGAATATTATACATCATATTTTTAAACAGATTGAATATTTTGGAAGTGAATTCTGGAAGGTGAATAAGAATTATTGAATTTTTAATTATGAAAATGTGTGTGAAACATTTTGAATTGAAATATTCACAGCTTAAATAAACAACTATGTTAAATTTCAGGACCTAAAAATGCAAGCCCTGGAAATACAAGGCATTAAAATGCAAGCACTTTTAATTGCAATGCATCTGTTTTTTGATTTGTGGAATTCAGCACGTTTTATGTTTCAAAAACTATTGTCATTATTCTGCTTCTATAGAAGTCATTATGTACATTAACAACGATTTGGGACAAATGTAATTTAATGGAAAACTAGGCAGGATTTTCTGTCGGCTGCATTTAAATCCACGTTTGACGTTTCCCGCTCTGTGCAGCGTGCAGCATCACGTGTCAAAACAAATAAAAAATATGTCAGTGATTTCTGCCTCTAGAGGCTGCTCTTGTGCTGTGTAATGACAGCAGACCCTTCTCAGCCGCTCCAGCAATCGACACAACCCAGAAAACTATCAGCGTGGAATTTAGCAAAAAAACCGATAGTTCCGGCAATCAACTATCGGTGCCGATTAATCGGCAAAACCGATACATCGGTCGAGCTCTACTGTAGGAAGCTCTGAAGGAGACTGAAGGACACTGGAAGCTCACCCAAGAGCTGGCCGATGGCGCCCTGATCGCAGAGATCCTGCTGGATCGGCTCGTGCTCCACAGACGCCACAGATCTGAGCACTCGCACACAGTAACGCAGCTGAGCCTTCTTCACACCGAAGGAGTCTGAAAGACAGGCGTGAAGATCAGTGAAGAATCGGTACTTTATCAGAGTGCTTTATTTTGGGAAACTTTTACTTCACCACACTCCAAAGCATAATATCACTTTTTTATTTATTTCCAAAGAAATCAGCACTCCTTCTGACACATGATATCTGATTTATGAATGAGCGGATTCTTTCCAATGAACCTGTCGAATCAGTTCTGTGGAATTTGAATCTGTGGAAGCCATTTCCTTGCTAAATAAAAGTATTAATTTTTATAATTTCAAAAAAATAAAAATAAATACTGACTCTAAGCTTTTGAATGGTATAGTGTATTATGTTACAAAAGCTTTTTGTTTCAGATAAATATTGATCTTTGGATCTTTCTATTCATCAAAGAATCTTAACTGTTTTAAATATTGATAATAATAATAATAATAATAAATGTTTCTTGAGCAGCAAATCAGCATATTAGAATGACTTCTGAAGGATCATGTGAATGGAGTAAAAAGCTAAAATTCAGCTTTGAAATCACAGGAATAAATTACATTTTAAAATATATTCAAATAGAAAGCAGTTGTTTTAAATAGTAAAAATATTTCAAAATGTTACTGTTTTTGCTGTACTTTGGATCAAATAAATGCAGGCTTGGTGAGCAGAAGAGACTTCTTTAAAAAAACATTATAAATCTTACTGTTCAAAAACTTTTGACTGGTAGTGTATATTTAAGACCTTTTTAAGACCAAGTCAAGAAAATGTAAGGAATACATTGAAGTGAAGACAACACGTCAGCATAATCTCTAAAATGTCTCATATTAGTAACACTTCAAAGTTTGAAAATACACCTTCCAACAGATCTCCAATACTTTTTCACTCATTTTACAAACAAACAGCTTAAGGCTCGAATACTTCTTCTCACAAACACTAGAATATGAATATATTCAATATAACTTTTACTGTACTTTATGATCACACTGCAAAAAGGTGCTGTTCTTCCACAGTATTTTAGTCTTGTTTTCTAATGCAATTTGCTTGATAAACACAATGACATATGAGTTTATGTTTAAAACAAGAACAAATATCTACCAATTGATTCAAAAGGAAAACAAGTTTTCATCCCTCGTTGGCAGATATTTGCTCGTTTTAATCACAAACTCACTTCATTTTGATCAGTTTCTCAGAAAACAAGCCTTCGTGTGTTCACTTTGCATCACCAGTAAATGAATCTTGATTTAAGGATGTTGAGATATTTGTGCTGAAAATAAAGACACAAATACTGAGAAAGTATTTTCTGCCATGTATTTCATGTCATAACTTTGTGGGCCAGTTTTACTAAACAGCGCAAATTAGCGCGAATAAAAAAAAATGCAGATGGGTGTGGAAATTTCTGCAGGTGATTTACTAACAATGTGCAGATTAAAGAACACAGACGCAACATCTCATTTACATATCGACCAACGCAATATACAAGTGCAGTGCAAATTAGAGCAGTCGCAAATAAAGAATAAAGAAATAAAGAAGCCACAGTACATTGAAAAAATGAAGGCCAAAGTTTGCAAGAAGTTTTGATAGAGCTTTTATTTCATTTATTTTATTTTTTATTTCATTTATTTTATTTCCTGAAGCAAATTAAAAATAACAAGGTTTGGCAAACGATATTTTCGTGTTCTTCTGGCATTCCAAATAAATTAATATGTGTGGAAAAAATCCTCTCCTTCTTCCACACGCTCTCTGTTCTCTGCGGTGCCTCCTCTAGCAACAATAATTGCAGCCATTTCAAGCGCAAAATAGTTTAAGACATGCTTTTTTGGGGCGTTAAATAATGGCGCAAATACCAGTAATTTGACGAGCGCAAACATTAGTAAATCTCATTGCGTGATTCATTTGAATACTCTCCCATAGATTTAGCGTCTGAAAGGGAAACTCCAACAAATACATATTCAATAAGGTCAGGCGCAAAAATAACTCTGTCCACGCCTTTCAGTGCTAATTCTTCACTGCGCGTCTTTAGTAAATCCTGACAGTACTATTTTAACGCCAAAAGACGGTTTGCGCTGGCACAAGCTGTTAGTAAAACTGGCCCTAAGGCTGTCTGCTGTGGTCTTGTGTTGTGTGAGTTGAGAGCTGCTGAAGCTGTGTTCTGTGAGTGTGTTTTACCGTTCTGCAGGCAGCAGTCGAGCAGCAGCAGCAGGCAGGTGTTAGCTTGACAGCTCATATAATCGTCCAGCATCAGCGGTGCGATGGAGCTCAGAGTGGACAGCGCCTGCAGCTGCAGCTCCTCCTGCTGACTGAACGTCCATCTGCGTCTGCCGCTGCGCACCGCAGACGAGCTCGGCTTAATGAGCAGCATCAGAGCCAGCATCACACGGCCCTCTCTGAACAACTGCTCAACACAGAGACCATTACAGATCTCTCTGACAGCTCACAAACAACACTGAACTAAATATATTTCATTAAGCTTTATTGTTTACAATGAATACACTACCCATCAACAGTTTTTGACCAGAAAGATTTTTATTGTTTTTTAAAGAAGTCTCTTCTGCTCACCAAGCCTGCATTTATTTGATCCAAAGTACAGCAAAAACAGCACAATTTTGAAATATTTTTACTATTTAAAATAATTGTTTTCTATTTGAATATATTTTAAAATGTAATTTATTCCTGTGATTAAAGCTGGATTTTCAGCATCATTATTCCACTCACATGATCCTTCAGAAATCATTCTAATATGCTGAATTGCTGTTCAAGAAACATTATTATTATTATTATTATTATTATTATTATTATTATTATTATTATCAATATTTAAAACAGTTGAGTACATTTTTTCAGGATTCTTTGATGAATAGAAAGATCCAAAGATCAGCATTTATCTGAAATAAAAAGCTTTTGTAACATTATACACTATACCATTCAAAAGCATGGAGTCAGTATAATTCATTTTTTTGGGGGGGGGATTATAGAAATTAATACTTTTATTTAGCAAGGATGCTTTAAATTGATCAAAAGTGACGATAAAGACATTTATAATGTTGCTAAAGATTTCTATTTCAGATAAATGCTGTTCTTCTGAACTTTCTATTCATCAAAAAAACCTGAAAAAATTCTACTCTGTTTTCAACATAATAATAATAATAATAATAATAATAATAATAATAATAATAACAATAAATGTTTCTTGAGCAGCAAATCAGAATATTAGAATGATTTCTGAAGGATTATGTGACTGGAGTAATGATGCTGAAAATTCAGCTTTACAGGAATAAATTACATTTTAAAATATATTCCAATAGAAAACTATTTTAAATAGTAAAAATATTTTAGAATTTGACTGTTTTTGCTGTACTTTGGATCAAATAAATGCAGGCTTGGTGAGCAGAAGAGACTTCTTTAAAAAACATTAAAGATCTTACTGTTCAAAAACTTTTGACTGATAGTGTATTTTAAATATATTTTTTGTGCTCCACAGAGGAAGGAAAGTCATACAGGTTTGAACGATGATGAGAATGAGTGTCACTCACACTCACACGTGTATTCACATCGTCTCACCTGCAGCGCGACCAGATCTTTCGACAGCACAACGATGAGGTTCAGCAGGAGCTTCTTCATCTCAAAGTCCTCCTGGTTGAAGGTCAGCTTGAGGTTCCTCACCAGAGGATTGTGGCTCTTCACTGAGAAACACCAGCTGGTCAGAAATATTCACTGTCACAAACGCTCATTAAATCACAATACTTACGCTCGGGAAACGTGGCGAACAGCGTAAGATGCTTGAGGAAGCCGCTTTCCTGAAACACACAGATGAGAGCTGCTGAAGAGGAAGAGTTTATGAAGATGATGATGATGAGCAGTGTGTGATATATATCGTCTGCGATAATATCATAATTGTTGTTTTAACGATGTGTGATTTGACATTATCGAGTATTTTGCAAAACCATTTAAAACACCCCTACAGAGCACACACGTACGTTACGTGAAGTCTAGACTAGTGCGTGTGCGTTCTGATTCAGTGATTCAGTCTATTAAAATGCTTTTAGAATGATCAAAAATTCAAGATATAGGGCAGAAAATGTATATATTTATACCACTTCACTTTCTCTAAATATTACCATAATTACAAATGTGATTTTTTACAAAAGCTCAATAAACAAGAAGTTAATTAAGAGACTTGTTTTAGACACCATATTGCCTGTTTTTGCGCTATTTCACCAACAGATGTAATTCCAAACACAACCACAGCACTGTTTTGCGCCTCTGAGCAACATGATGGTGTTTCATTCCTGAATGAATCAACTGTTTAAATGATTCGGTTCAATCGCAATGACTCACTCATTAACACTGATTTGCTGCCACCTACTGGTGGTTTTAATTTCACATTTCAACTTTTTTTCCCCTGATTTTTTCATGTTTTAAATCATTTCAAATATTAGTATTCAATGTTTTATGTTTAATATATCAAAACATTATTTATGCATTTGTAATTGCAGGTTAAATGCATTCATGTCTTGCATTAAACAGTGTGTAAATACAGCTAAATGGCACTTCAGATGCAGCTTCTGTGTTAATTTTCATTTGCTCGGTAACAGCCCAAATGTCTCATTATTGTAATTCACTGATTAAATGTAAGAATTTGACTCAAAAGATAATGGACACTTTTAGAGAAAAATGGCTTTATAAAAGGTAAAAATGCCCATAAAATGTAAAAATCAATTTAAACTTATTGGAAGAGATTAATCTCTATCAGTGTGAACTGACCACCACACAGAATATAAAGAATATCAAAAACTTTAGGAGTCAGCTGTCCACGGCAGTCCCTAAGATACCAGCACAATAACACACTCAGCAAAATATCATCTAATTATAGTTATCGATAAAATCCCAGAAAATATGGAGATGTTATTTTTAGTCAATACCGCACACCCCTAATGATGATGATGATGATGAAGAAGAAGACTCACGATCAGAGGAGCGCCGGGCCTCTCTGCGATCAGAGTCAGCACCACCAGCAGGTCGTTCCTCAGCTGACGCTCATGATGACGGAAACCGTTCAGAAGCAGATGGAGAAACGCGTCCTTCAGAGATCTGCAGCACAGAGAGGATCATGGGAAGGTTTAGAGATCTGAACGAGAGTAACTCTGACCCGTCGAGAGCAGGTCACGCTTGACCCCAAATCACAAGAAAATCAGCAGCTTTTGCATTATTTTCATGTCAGTTACATTTTCATAGCACACATTTCCCATTACTTTCATGCAATGAACTAATAGGTTTAATTTATGCTGGTAATAAATCATTGCATTGTGACAGCCATCAACAATCTTTCTCTATTTATTATTTTCCCTGTTCTTCAGATTGAGAGAGTTTTGTGGTTTATTCGTTAACTCAGTGCTTTACATGAAGAGAGTTATTTGAGCAGGATTTTTTTTTTTTTTTTTTTAACATATTTATATGGTAAAAAAGATATGGAAGATAACATGAAAAAATTCATAAAAAATACATTTTTATATATCTTAACTCCCCACCCCCCAAAGCATCCAAAAATTCAATTATAGTTTCAATTATAATTAAAGAAGTTGTTATACAAAGGCTAAGACAGACATATCCACATATTTTCACATACAAAAGTGCATATATACGCATATCAATCAGAAGAGTGGGAGGTAGAATTTTTTTTTTTTTAATTTGCCATTCAAGTTGCTGATTAATTGTGTGTTTATTTTGATAAATATTGTATTTTCACTTAATTATTATCAGATTTTTCTAGCACAATTCACCCATTGTTATTAATGTTGTAAGGGATTTAAGCTTTTTATTGTAAGGGATTTAAGTTAATGTTGTGATTCAAGTTTTTTGCTTATTTTTGCCCCTTTTTTGTAGGATGTGATATCATGAACTAAACTGAGATTGATTAGAAAAAGTTGTAACATATATCCTATTTGATATCCACAAAAGAGTTGATTAAGCACTTTATTTACACAGACTGTTTTATCAAATCAGAATTGGACTGAATTTAATAAGTGTGGTGGTTTTATGAACCATTATGGCTACAGCATTATTAGTCATTAATTTCCTGTGTGTTTAGTGCACATTTTTCATGTTCATGAACAGTGCTGGGTGTAATGCTGTCAGGATTGTCTTGTGTGTCTTGTGTTTCCCTTCCTCTTCTTTGCCCATATTTGGTTTGTTTCCGGTTCCTGTCGTTTGTTTCATTATTAGTTAATTATGTTCCAGTTATGTGTGTTTAATAATCTAGTTACGTGGTGTATTTATAGTGTGTCCTGCCCTGTGTTTCTTGTTGAGTATTGAATGTCATTCATGTCTGTCGCGTCCATCTACCCAGCCTGTTATTTGTACACTTCTGTTTGGATTTTCATTAAAGACTTTAGTTTGATTTATTCCACGTCTCCCCGTTCCTGGTTTCCGTCTCCCCGTGTGAATCGTGACAGAATACTCGACCAAAACAAAAGTAAGCGGCGCTCCCTTCCCCGTGTTTGTGTTTCCGGTTTTGAAAAGTTTTTTGTTGAGTTTGTTTTGCCCCCGTCATTATGGCAAGTCCGCCGCAAACCCAAGGCCGCCGCCGTCTGCGGCTGGTACCCGCCAGCTGGACGGATTTCAGCCTGGTTAGGCTACCAAGCCCACCGCTGTTCGCGGCTCATTCAAGGCCGTCGCCCGCGGCGAAGTCAAGGCTGATGTTCGCAGCTCGCACAAGGCCGCCACCCACGGCGAAGTCACACACGCCGCCGTCCGCGGCTCACGCAAGCCCGCCGGCCGCTGCTCCTTCGGCGCTCCTGGACATGGAGCTGTCCTAGGGGTTCTCAGCTCCACTCCTCTCTCCAGTGCCTGCTCCTCGAATGCACCTGCCAGAGCGCCCTCTAGTGCCCGCTCCTCAAACGCCCCTGCCAAAGCGCCCTTCAGTGCCTGGTCCTCGAACGCGCCTGCCAGAGCGCCCTCCAGTGCCTGTCCCGTGTCAAGTCATGTCCCCTGTAGTCTTCTCCAGTCCTCCGGAACCCTTTCTAGTCGGTCTTGTCGGTCATGTCTTGTCTGTGGGGGTTCCGTGGAAGCAGGAAGCTTCTCTTGTCATGGCCAAGGAGGCCATTCCCAAGCCGCTTGCTTCGCGGGATGCCCCTACGGAAGCGGTTCCCGAGTGTAGCCCTGAGAGGGCCCCTGATGCCAAAGCCAACACAAGGAGTGCTGGTATGCACGTGTCATGCCCTTAACGGTCCTCGGATTCCGAGCTTAGCCCTATTGGGGCTCATGTTCCGAAGGATAACCCACAGAAGACTCCAGCTCTTGTTCCCGAGTCGAGCCCAGGAGAGGCTCCAGTTCCTGAGTCGAGCCCAGGAAGGGCTCCAGTTCCCGAGTTGAGCCCAGGAGAGGCTTCAGTTCCCGAGTCGAGCCCAGGAAGGGCTCCAGTTCCCGAGTCGAGCTCAGGAGAGGCTCCAGTTCCCGAGTCGAGCCCAGGAAGGGCTCTAGTTCCCGAGTCGAGCCCAGGAGAGGCTCCAGTTCCCGAGTCGAGCCCAGGAAGGGCTCTAGTTCCCGAGTCGAGCCCAAGAAGTGCTCCAGTTCTCGAGTCGAGCCCAGGAAGGGCTCCAGTTCCCGAGTCGAGCCCAGGGGAGGCTCCAGTTCCCGAATCGAGCCCAGGAGAGGCTCCAGTTCCCGAGTCGAGCCCAGGAAGGGCTCCAGTTCCCGAGTCGAGCCCAGGAGAGGCTCCAGTTCCCGAGTCGAGCCCAGGAGAGGCTCCAGTTCCCGAGTCGAGCCCAGGAGAGGCTCCAGTTCCCGAGTCGAGCCCAATGAGGGCTCCTGATCCCCAGTTCAGCCCAGAGAGGGCTCCTGATCCCCAGTTCAGCCCAGAGAGGGCTCCTGATCTCCAGTCCAGCCTGTTCCTGTTCCTGTCGTTTATTTCAGTATTAGTTAATTATGTTCCAGTTGTGTGTGTTTAATTATCTAGTTACGTGGTGTATTTATAGTGTGTCCTGTCCTGTGTTTCCTGTTGAGTATTGAATGTCATTCATGTCTGTCACGTCCATCTACCCAGCCTGTTATTTGTACACTTCTGTTTGGATTTTCATTAAAGACTTTAGTTTGATTTATTCCACGTCTCCCCGTTCCTGGTTTCCGTCTCCCAGTGTGAATCGTGACAAATGCATTACTAAGTAATTAATTACTGTAATTTAATTACATTTTCCTTGAAAAAGTAAAGGATTACTCTGTAATTACTCTGTAATTTAATACTTACTTCTGATGTGATTGCATTAAATACT